>VZQC01014000.1:887815-920315 GCA_009823505.1 Rhizomys pruinosus | reverse complement strand
ATTTGGAGACAGGGGAGCTCATTAAAGACAATGTACTGAAGATTTCATAATAACTGAGTGATAGGATATTATTTTAAGAGGAATGAAATAAAGCATAATCCTGAGCTAAGTGAGTTTTGGAGACAGAAACTATGCGAGTTCAATGAAAGCAAAGCGTCACCCGTAGTAACTTGAGAAGCAAACACACAGGAGACAAATGGCTACCCAGCAAAGGAGATAGGGCTTCTAGAACAATGTTCAACACAAGTCACTGCACCAGCAGCCTCAGCATTACCTGAGATCATGCTAGAAATACCCACCTTGACCCCTGAATAAGAAACTCTGGGGACAGAGCCCTGTAAGCCATGTTTCATGCAGTCTCCAGAGAATCTGATGCATGTCAGTTTGAATCACTGCTTTACCGGAAACGGAGAACCATCGTAACCCAGAGTGGGGCAAATGGAGAGAAGAGATATTTTAAGGAAGACAAGGTTAATAATAATTTGCAGAATGGCTTATAAAGGGACCATATGCAAATCCACAAAGTCCACAGAGCCTCTGCCATGTAATTATTGAAATAAGACAGCATATTTCAGGAGATATAACATTAATTTGGGAAGCAGAAGACCAAGGGTCTTTCTCTTTCACACCTTCTTACAGAAAGAACAAGCTGATGAAATCCTGATTTCTCTGGTGGAAAATACCTAACCTATGACTTTAAAAAAATTTGGTGTGGTGTAAGCACTGCTTATTAAAACACCTTTGTCTCAAAAACTCCCGTAGGAATGGAAAAGAAAAAATTTAATTAGGTGTATAAAATCAAAATGTAAGAAAAATGACAGGTATTATTAAGTATAGTCCACTATTCTAGAAAATAATGAACAGAAATGAATGAGGACTCTGTTAATTTGAGAACACCATACCCGAAAAACAAATGTTGAGTGCAAAATACAAGGCAGAATGACTTTTCAAGAGAACACCACAACTTTTCCATTCAAGTAAGTCCTGGCCTTTAAAGAAATCTTATATGGGGCTGGAGAGATGGCCTAGCGGTTAAGAGCGCCGACTGCTCTTACAGAGGACCCGGGTTCGATCCCCAGCACCCACGTCTGAAATTCCAATTCCAAGAGAACTCCAGTTCCAGGGGAATCTGACACCCTTTTCTGACCTCCACGGCATTGCGCGACACGGGTGCACAAACACGCATGCAGACAGTACATTCATACACATACAGAAATCAATAAAATAAAATAAAAAGAAATCTTATAATTACCTAGATTTATTCCAGTGATGTTATGTTAATTTGCTCAAAAGACTTTTTATGAACCACTTTCATAACCAGTTTACAAGGCATATAAGAAGACAAATACAGTTTACATTTGATAAATCATTCTAAAAATAGCTTTCTAATTGGAAAAGGTTTTATCTTTTCATTATTCTCTTTATTCACTAGATATGATTCTTATGACTTCTGACTGCTGTAAAAAAATTTAAATCCTGTTCAAAAGGCAGTGGCTGGCAGCCCATAAGACGGGGGAAAAAAGGACTCCAAAGACAGGAGTTACCTTTGGAATGTATGATTAGTTAAAAGGAGGTTATTAAGCTGGGTGACTCCTCCTGGTGTGTCTGCTTAAAATGCATATTCATTTGACAAATATTTACTTGGTTCCCACTTTGGGCTGCCGTGGCTGTCATTTGGAAGAATAAGGGACAGGCCTTCCCCTGCTCCCAACATGATAGCTATAGAGTAGATCAGTAACCATGGATAAGGGACAGCCCTTCCCCTGCTCCCAACATGATAGCTCTAGAATAGATCAGTAACCATGGATAAGGGACAGCCCTCCCCTGCTCCCAACATGATAGCTCTAGAGTAGATCAGTAACCATGGATAAGGGACAGCCCTTCCCCTGCTCCCAACATGATAGCTCTAGAGTAGATCAGTAACCATTGATAAGGGACAGCCCTCCCCTGCTCCCAACATGATAGCTCTAGAGTAGATCAGTAACCATGAAGAGCCCAAGCCACAGAACTTCTGTATTCTTGGAGTGAAATGAAAAACAAAGAGTTCTAACCTATACTGACTTTATCTTATTACTCCTATGATACTTAATAAATCATAATTTGATTCACTACCTGCTAAAGCAACTTTCAATAGCAGTTAATAAATCATCTTCATCTCTTCACCTCTCAAATCCATTGCCTCCCTCTTTAAAGCTACTGAGTTCTTCCTAACACATTCTATATTAAATAATCCCAGAAGGATTAAATAATCAAGACTAGCTAAAGTGTTTAATATGCATGAATGTATACAATTTATTAAATCTGCACCAACTATCACAGAAAACATCCTTTATACTGTATAAAGTTCCCTTCGTATTCCTTAATAAGAATCCCTTATAAAATTGCTGACTTGGGATAATAACTCCTTAAATCAAAATATGGACTGCTCAAGTATTCTAATTATGAGCTAAAAACCTGTAGTTGACTCCATATAACATTCAACAGTGCCAGCTGACTACAAAAATAACACTTCAGAGATCAGCATCTGAAATATTCTAAAATTACTATATCTTAAACCACTATTTATAAAAATAATATAGTACATTTGTGTCGACCATTATTCATCATGTTAACACAATCTCTAAGCCAAATTTAAATAATTCTGGTGTCTGGCAGGCTGTTACGAACTATTCAAGGTCAGAATATAGATACATTTTCAAATGTGCAGCTCAAATCATCATAACCAGAAACACCTAATTGGAAAGGATCAGCCAAAAACCACAACAAAGACAGAGATGCCGATCTTCATAAACACATACTTTGCTTTTATTTAACAATAAAACAGCTTAGGCAAAAATGGATACTTATCCTATTTACACCGCCAAAGAGGACTAATATATAAAAGATTAGCCTACTCTTTTCTTTACTGTGTATATTTTTTCTTTTTTTTAATTTATTATTATTAAACTATTTCCATACATCATACATCATTTCTCAATCAAATTTAGAGTCACTTCCCTTTCCTTACCCCCACCCCACCTGAGTTCCTGCACTCTTCCATTCATATCTTGCATCTTTTTCCCATTCTTTCCAGAGGAAAGACCTTATCCAGGCGTCCTGGATATTTATCTCTGAGGTTCTCTAGTCACTTAAAAAGTGTTCTTCAAGGGATCTTGAAAGACCATTTAATGAGAAAGGGCCTTGCACCAATAGACTCCAGCGAAAGCTTGTGGCATTTGGAAGCCATGGGTTTGTGCCTCAACCACAGTCATTCATTTTTTTTTTTTTCCCAAAGCAGAGGCTTATTGTTTGGGGGAGAACTTCACTATTTCAGTTTTTTTTTCCCTCTTCTTTTCTTGTTGTTCTCTCCAACTTGTATTGCATATATATATATATATATATCATATATATTTGCATATATATTGCATATATATGTGTATATATGCAATATATATGCATATATATATGCAATACATATATACACATATCACTTGAGTTGGAGGATTTTCTTTTCTTTTTTTTTGCTAAAAGATGTCATGTTTGAAGCCTGCTCTTTTAAACATAAGAAGATAACTTGCCACAAAATGTTTGAATGATGTCCTTTTGCTTATATCCCTAATTCCATTCCAGGGGATCCAATGCCTTCTTCTGACCTCCACAGGCATTGCAGGACATGGGTGCACTTACATACATGCAGGCAATACACTCATACACATAAATAAAATAAAATGTAGAATAGTATTATCATGCCAATTAATTATAAATCAAGATTTCTTTCCCCCACTATCCACAGATCTCTACAGAAACCAAAACCATCCTCAGAGGCAATGGAAAAAAATCCCAGACACAACTTAAAAATGAATACCAACTGATAAAAGTTGGTTGGACCTCAGCTGAGGGATATTGGTAAAACAATATAAGACACTATCTTATTACATATAAGCTGTGTAAAGACTCAATAAACTACCTTCAGTATATTGCAGGTGAAAGTATAAGTGGTTTCTGGAAAGTTACCCATCAAAATGAACTAGGATCTTTTGTCTCTATCTACTTACAGAGAGGCAATAAAAAGAGAGATAAACTTATTAGAGAAAAGTATTCATCATAGTATTTTTTAAAATTTTTTATTAACCTTTTGTGCATTTCATAAATAGATCCCAATCAAAATTAGGCCCCCTCCCCTACCCATGGCCTCCCACCGCCCCACTGGCTCTCATGCATTCTGCCATACATGTTAAGTCCTATCCAGTCAAGCATTTGTACCCAGATGTCCATTAGTGCAAATTCATCCACCAGAGTCTAGTCAACCTATCTACTCTCCCTCACTCAGTAGTAATCAGTCTCCAGTTGTTCTCAGACTAGGGCTGGTAGGCAGCCCCATTCCCTTGCTCCACTTATAGACCCTTTGTGATTGAGTTTATCTTAGTATTTTTTTATGTGTATGAGTGTACTGTCTGCATGGAGGCTGGTGCACCTGTGTTGTGCAATGCCGCAGAGGTAAGAAGAGGGTGTCGGATTCCCCTGGAACTGGAGTTCAAGATGATTCTTAGCCACCATGTGGGTGCTGGGAATCGAACCCGGGTCCTCTGCAAGAGCAGTCGGCGGTGCTCTTAACTGCTGAGCCATCTCACCAGCCCCTACCTTAGTATTTTTTTATAAAAAAAAAAAAAATTAAATGCTCAGGTCCAAGGAAATGGTAAAGCATGATCCCTTTACTAGACCTAATATGCTATCAGAAGTGATAAATTAAAAGAAAAAACTTTAAAATACATGTATCTACACTATTGTTATTACCATGAATAAGTTAACATATTGGATAGAGCAGGATATCTAACCCACTTGTGACTTTCATCTACACTTGCAGACTTTCACAATTGTCTTTACAAAAGTAGGCAATGAAAGTTTACAATGAAAAAACAAAAAACACAAGAAAAAAGATATTTGCTTCTACCAACTTACTTTCTCCCTTGTTAAAACAAATCTCAAAGGACAACAATTTCTACTGAGCACCTTCAGGGATGTCCTTTAAAGAACAGCCTTCTTGCCACATACCTAAGCAAGCAAGGGGGAAGATTCAGGTAGCTGGAAATGACGTTTGAAACTGGGTACACACCCATGAGTTAACCTGAATCTTTCCACAAGTCTGCCCTTTTTCCTTATGCACTGACAAAGATAAAATGAGGAAGCATGCCATTTTAGCAGCTCTAGCATAAATATTCCTGTGAAAGAGAGACTAAGTTCAGACAGTGATGTCCTAAACCTTATCCAGGCGTCCTGGATGTTTATCTCTGAGGTTCTCTAGTCACTTAAAAAGCGTTCTTCAAGGGATCTTGAAAGACCATTTAATGAGAAAGGGCCTTGCTCCAACAGACTCCAGCGAAAGCTTGTGGCATTTGGAAGCCATGGGTTTGTGCCTCAACCACAGTCATTCATTCATTGGCCTGCGTGTCAATTACTACCACACCCCTTCCTGTAAACTCCTAGAGCTGCAAACAGGCTTCCCCAAGAATGCAGCAATAAAAATTGTTACAGTGTGTTGTGCTCTATTATTAAACTACAACCTTTCACAACTGGGTGGCATTCGTTTGGTTTCCATCTCATTTCTAAGCCTTCCCTCACACCAAAATCTCATACTAAACACTCCACATTCGGACTAGGATATTGGACAACCTAAGAGAAACCCCCCACAAAACATATAGGAAATGAGATAAAAGCTAATATACTGCCTTAGAGTCCTTTCTATGAAGGATGTATCCTAGAGACATCAGAAAACAGCACAGCAAACTAAAGATGGGTGTTTGGTTTGTTATGAGCCAGGGAGATCAATGGACGAGAGAGAGAGAGAGAGAGAGAGAGAGAGAGAGAGAGAGAGAGAGAGAGAGAGAGAGATTCTTATCACAAAAGCTAAGAAAACACAAAAGCTACTTGGTCTTTTAAGTTTTATCTCTGTTCTGGATTACATGCAGGACAGCTGGGCTCTGAAATACCTAAAGCAACTGCCAAAGGATTCATGAGGGGAGCACTGACTCCTAAATGCTTTTAAACCTTAATCTCATTTGGTTTTCTTTCAAATACCTAATGATCAGAAATCTTTATCAGAACACTGTGGGGGTGAGGCAGGGTCCCTGCATTCTTCAGAGCAAAGGGGATCAGCCAGCATTGTTTTCCTAGGGAATACCTTCCCTCCCATCTTCCTCTAAGCAGCCCTGCTGGCTAGTGGCCTGCCAGCGAGGGCTGAGGAGGCTAGCCTGGAGCCAAACCAGAGTCTCCAAAGCACTGATTTTCAGTAGAGTCCAGGGTACTACCATGTGGAAATGGTCATGGGGTTGAGCTGCAGTCTCCACACCATCATTTGTACACTGGGAATCTTGGGGAAATCCTAGGTCATGGAGCCCCATTGCTCAGGCGGGAGTACTGGGCCTGAGGATCTCTGGGGGCTTTTAAGATCCAAAAACCTGATACAGCTATCATTGTGACATTCTCACAAAAGGCCAAATGCTACAAAATATAATTCATCTGTGCAAACTTTGACTATCGGGTGAAGCTTGATTACAGAATTTATCATAATTATATAATCTTTGCCAAGTCTAAAGTATCATTTTCTTCTTTTATCCTCCAAGGATAAAATAGGTTACAATTCACTCTGCTCACTCTGTTTGGGGGATTGGTTTCAGTACGTATGGAGGCAGCCTGGCTCTGACAATTCTGAGATGTACTTATGAGCAAGCACACATACTTAAGGGCAAGCATACCTGACTATGAGAGACCAGTTCATCTCTCACACATATTTTGAAGTACAGAAACTTAAGGCATATATGCAGTAAGTATGGAAGTTTAAAAGTACCTAAAGTTAGTTAGAATTTGGCAAAGACCTGAGAATATTAGCATACAGCACACAACACAATATAAGCCACAGCTTTCTGGAACGATCATTGGGTGAACTGTATATGTATCTCTTTAAACATCAAAACTTAATTTTAACTGTACTGACAACTGCCTTTTGGAATTTCAACACTCACACCCTGATTCTTCATCAGTATATGAAATGAGGTGCTCTTGGCAATAGCAGGAATATGACAGCAGCAAGCTGCATTTATTCCATATCCACTGCATGCCAGTTACTAAGTTGACTGCTTCAGTGGAAGATTACTTTTAAGCCAACAAAATAGATACTAATATCATCACAATACCGAAGTTCTGAGAGATTAAGTAACTTGGTAAAAGTCAAATAGCTTGTATATGATGGATCCAGGATTCATTGTTGTGACCCCAGCATCTCTGCAAATAGAGGACAGGGAAGGGCACTCAGATACTCCAGAAAAGGCCTATAGATTATTTTTTTAATGTGTGTGTACCTTCAAAAATTTATATAGTGCTCTCATATTAGCTGTGGATTCTTGCTATCTATAATGCAATGTGCAAAAAAGCACAGACTTTTAAGTTTGAAAGAGCACCCCCAAATCATATCACGACCCTCTCTTCTCTGTGCACTGGCACCTTTTTTTTGTTTTGTTTTTTGTTTTTGGTCTTTTTGAGACAGGGTCTCCCTGTAGCCCCAGCTGTCCTGGAACTCGCTCTGTAGACCAGGCTGGCCTTGAACTCACAAAGATCTGCCTGCCTCTGCCTCCCAAGTGCTAGGATTTAAAGGCGTGCGCCACCACGCCTGGAGCACTGGCGCCTTTGTATGTATCACAACCCTCTCTTCTCTGTGCACTGGCATCTTTGTATGTATCACAACCCTCTTTCTCTCTCCCTTTCTTCTTTACCACTTCTCTACATAAAGATATTAACTGGAATTATTACAAACACTTTACTTCCTGCAGAGATCTTTATAGAGGAGAAGGTGTCACGTCAATCTTTCCCTGTGTGGCTTTAAAAACAGTGTCTTCTCAATCACATCAGCAGCAACATTTTTAAAGCTTACTATAATTTACTTAAAAACAAATGAGATAAAATTTTAATAGCGTAGGGCTGGCTCAGGTGTTTTAAGCTCATTCTGCATTAAGATGAATGATCACAGACAGCCTCTTTGTGGGGTAAAGTTCTCACTGAGAATCGGGTCTTGCATTCTCAATTCAACTCCGCCACTAACTAGTGATGTGATTTCCTGAAAAATCTTAGTGTCCTGGATGCCTCTATCATAGACTGAACCAACTGAGCTGTCATTAGTTTCCATGCAGCTGTAACATATTATGACCTTGTATATATGTTTAGCTTTAAAAATCAGAAACTTAAGGTTATTGTTTTCCTGGAATATTGTTTGTAATAGAAAAAAATAACTTGTAGCATTTGTTATTTGTAATCGTGTGTGTGTGTGTGTGTGTGTGTGTGTGTGTGTGTGTGTGTCGGGGGAATGATTGTAGGTAGTTCAGATACTGAACATCCCAGTGTATGAACACTGAGGGAAAGGTTAGAACACCCGCGCCCCCCAAAAGAATTCCTCCCCTAAACTACTAAGCATATTCTTCTTTCCATTTGGATCTGTTTAGGCTGTTCTGCCAATCATTTATCTCTGGGCTCCTAGTTTGACTAATCAAAACACGTATGTTTCTGGTTTCCTAGGGTATAAAAGAAGCCTAAAGCCTACAGGCAACCTACTGAGCAGGGTCCAGGCCCCTTCCCACTCCTTACAACCTTGACACATGCAGAAAGCTCCCTTTAGTACAGAATTTACATATCAAGGCCTTCAAAACAATATAATTCAAGTGTGTAAGTTCTGCAATGCATTCCAAGAAGCTAAGATCTCTTGAAGGGACTTTTCTCATATATGAAATACTAGGATCCATTTCTCAAGATGCTTTAGTTGATTAGCTCATCAGAAAAGGCTAGCAGCAATGATTTCAACATGCAGGACGTATTTTTAACCTACTTTTCCTAGCTTTAACTAGGTTTCAAATCCTATACACAGCTCCTTTACATGAATCTTAGCTGCCTGACAGGATGAAAACAAGATGTTCCCAGAACTTACCAAATAGCTTGCATAAAATTAAACTGACCATAATTCACTTCTACCCACAATCTTCTCTTGCTTTTGTACAATAATGTTCAAACATCAGCACCTATGCCAGTATGTACTCTGCTGAAATCTCAACTTGTTGATCTACTTACTGAAAAGAGACCCTTTTACAAACTCTTCATAGCTCTCTTGCTCTTCGAAAAGGCCCCTGAATTGGGTAGGCTCACACTGGTGTTTGTTTACTGTGGAGTATCAGGGAGCAGGAGGCCAGTGGAACCAACAGGCAAGTCACCCAACAGTGTTCTAGCTTCTTGCGTCAGGACTTCAGAGGAATATTCTTTTCCACACCAAAACCACCCTTTCCATACCAGAATTACTCATGCATGTCAGCTAGAGAGTAACATTCCCAAATAAAAGTGTTTTTGTTTCATCTGTCAAGGTAGCTTATCCTGACATCTGCTCTTTGGACAAATGGTAAATGGTTAATAGTTAACATAAACTATACACCTTACCCAGGAAATCAAACACACACACACACACACACACACACACACACACACACATGCACACACTCATGATTAGTATAAAATATAATAAAAATATATTTTAATCATTATCAATCACCATGAATTTTTCTTTAAATATATGATTATATGACTAGGTTTGGGATTAAAAAAAAAAAAAAAAGCCTTCTTGCTGGGCGTGGTAGTGCACGGCCTTTAATTAGCACTTGGGAGGCAGAGGCAGGCGGATCTTGGTGAGTTCAAGACCAGCCTGTCTACAGAGAGAGTTCCAGAACAGCTGGGGCTACAGGGAGACCCTGTCTCAAAAAGACCAAAAAAAAAAAAAAAAGAGTCTAGAAGACATCTATTAATCCAGCTGACAGGTCTTAAAGCCTTACATGACAGACCCAGCACTGCCAGTCTGCAGAACTCCTCTGCCCTCTTATGCTGCTGGGGACTCAACTCTGACAAAAGTCAGTTTTTCTTCTATTACTCAGACTAATACCCCATAACTCTAGGAAGTGATAAAAAATATTCATCATCTAAATTTTATTAGAATCTTCATCCTTAGGTGCAGGGTACACTTACTGTGTTGTGCCCTACCCCAACAAAGCTAAAAATACTTCCCAATTTTTTTAAAAAAGGTCAGAGTAGCAGGGGAAATAGAGCACATCTCTTTCTTAATGCTACAGACAACCTGAGAGTAAGAAGATCAAAATCACAACAATAAGCATGCACTCAGCATACATGAAAAACTAGGGAAATTCCCAAATAAATGTTTGGGTGGGAAAAGGACATTTACATCAAATCCATTTATCAAGTCATCAGTGGACTTCATTCCATACCATTTTGGGATGAGAAATTAGAAGCTTACCTCCCCCAAGACACAAGCTTACAGAAAAGATGAGATACTAACAACACAATGTGTCAGCATTATGAAAAATAGTGTGAACAGCATCTGAACCAAACTTCCAAAATAACAGCTTGACTCAAATTCAATTCTACAGCCTCTAAATTTTAACTACGAAAGTTTTAGTGCATTCTGGTATGACAAAGACCCTACACATAAAAATAACTGAAAATAGAGAAACAAAAAAGAAAAATTCAAGGCAGAGGTCTATTGGTCCATAACAAGAAACCTATAGTTCAGAAAAATGGAATCCAATATGCAGAGGTTAAAGCCTAGTGCTTCATTCTCAACTCACAACCACTTTTTACTCACCATAAGCAAATACCAGGTCCTTTAAATGCCGTGAGTTGAGGGTAATGGGGGATGAAAATGACCAGAATTCATTACACACATGTATGAAAGTGTCAAAGAATAATAAAAAAAGAATAGAATGAGTTACTGTTTGGAGGGTTACAGAGGACTGCATCTGCCTGAACCATTCTGATTGAAAAATCATAATTCATTTCTCCTGTCTTTCTGTTGGCCTTTGACTAAATACTGAATCAAATTATGGTGGCTGGCTTGTGTTTTCATAACAACATGGAATTTTAAAGAACACATTTAGTTCCATCATGTCATGTAAGACTGGGCAGCTTGAAAGCATCTAGATACTAATGTGTTGGTACCACATAATAAGCTACATACATTTCCCTTAGATGGTAAATTAAGTGCTGTTGATTTAGAGACAGATAGGTGGATCTAATAGCCAATACATACTGATAATATGCTGCCCTCAGTGGACTGTAACTGTCCATCACTTCTATTCTAAATTTACTTTCAGTCATTAATGATCAGCTTTTTTTTTTTTTTTTTTTTTTTGTCTTTTTGAGACAAGGTCCAGCTGGCCGGGAACTCACTCTGTTAACAAGGCTGGCCTTGAATTCAGAGATCTGCCTGCCTCTGCCTCCTCCCCAATGCTAGGATTAAAGGCCTGTGCCACCCTGCCCAGCTTAAACACAGTTCCTAGCTGCCATGTGGATGCTGGGACTCAAACCCAGGTCCTCTGCTAGAGCAGTTGGTGCTCTTAACCTCTGAGCCATCTCTCCAGCCCCATGATCAGCTTTTTAACACATGCATCTTTGGTGCTTAAAATTTCTTCCTTCTACAACAATAACCTATGTTAACTGGCAGTTCATATGAATGTACAGCCATGCCACTTGTGAACTGCTCTCTTCAAACAGAAACACCAGCAGAGACTGATCATCTGAGCATTAATTTTCTATGGATTGGATTGAGTAAAGGGCCTGGGAGATGAGGGTGGGAGGCTGTTTGGGAAGAGGGAGAGCTGTGTCCCACTGTGTCCCAAGTTCTGTACCACTGTCAGTATTTCATGGAGAAGGGGAACTTGGAGAGAAGTCGTTCAGGAGAACAGAATCCACTCCCTGCCTGCAACCCCCCAAGTTTGGGAGGCTTCTATCCCTGAGGAGAGGTCTCAAAGAAGAAACCCTGAAGGACCATCACAGGAAGCCATGGGCTTGGGAGGGTTGAAGGCACTCTCCTCAGAGAAACTCAGAGACTCACTTGAACTTGTTTAGTGACAGCTTAAGCAGTTTCATCTGGTCTCCTACAAACTCTGAGGACAATCAAGCTGCTTTACTCTGCAGCCACTTTAAATTCCTCTTTCTGACCTCCAATGTCTGCTCACTCTCTGAAAATGCCATCAAAATGCTTCCTGTCCTGACTGCCCACCCAATATCAAACAATCTTTTCACAGACTCCATGTAGCACTTTTAAAAATGGCAAAAATATTATTTCCATTCATAAGGAATTTTATAAAGCTGAATGAGAATTGGGGTGACATGCTCTTAGCATGTTTCCTACAGCTCTGGATTCCCAGGAAAGGGGGGTGGGGGGCTGGCACGGTCCCACACAAGACAGCCGCTCTGGAAGAAGGTGAGTCCACATAGCCTGGTGACAAGTCTCTGCTTCTTGATTCAAGACCTGACTTGGTCATTAAATTGTTCTTGAGCTCTGGGCCCTTCAACTTCCACCTCTGAAATGGCAGCCTCAAAGGATTTTCAAGAGTTCCTTCAGCTTTAAGCTAGTCAAAAACTAATCACATGTTACAAGTGAAAATTACCAGAATGAAATTACAGAGAACTTATCAAAGTCCATGTTTGTGCTAGGTTAAGCTTGTTATTGAGCTGCTACAAAGGCAGACCTGTTGCATCACAGGGAATACCCCATTTTGAACTATGTCCTAGAAATACAAGAAGCAGTAAGATCATGGTTTTTTTTTTTTTAATTCTCATGGTTTAAAACAGTAAACAATAGTATGCGGCCTGGGATGGCGAGTCTCAGGTTTCACCTTTCCAGTCTGTTAATTACACACAGAATGCCACCTGGCAGAAGGGCCACATGACTGAACGCTGGGCGCACTGACTCACGGTTACAACCTGTGTACCATGCGTGATTGATGTCTTCTGCATTTACAGTCAGCTTCGATTCAAAGCCACCTCCAAGCTTTAGTAAGGGGGGGGGTCCCGTACTTTAGCTCAGGGGCAATTAACCAGCCCTGTGCAGCCAGCAGAGGAGGCTGGTTATCACTTGCCCATGTTTTCACACCTGCTTCCAGCTAAAGCTCACCACAGCACTCAAGTTCAACGGGATTCAGACCCAGAGCCTAACTGACCACTTCTATGATACTGGAAAAAAGGAAGACGTGCAACCTTTGATACAGCAAAGATCCTATAAAAAGGAAAACCTCTCTATCTTCCTGTATCTTAACCTAAGTTGCAAAGGTTATCCCTGCGTCCCAGAAAAACACTGCCGCGTGAGAGCGATTTCTGGCACAGTTCGCTCACCTCTTTGATCTTTGTCCTCTTCTCTAGGATGGCGGCGTCGGCGGGCTCCCGACCCTCCACCCCGATGGGGGGCAGGAAGTCCATCTCCGGCAGGTCCTCGAACAGCTCCTTGTCACGCAGCTGCTCCTGGGCCACCTTCTCCTTCTCCAGCAGAATTTCTCTCTGGATCTCCTCCGGCAGCTTCTGCAGGGTCTCCTTGGCTTCCCGGAGAGCCCGCTCGTGGTTTTCGCGGATCCTGGGCAAGTTGTCCTCTAGCGCAGCCGCGGGGTCCCTGGGCGCGCCCTCCTCGCGGTGCCGGACTCGCCCCTCGGCAGCGTCCTCGGCGCGCGCCCCGGGCCCGGGCTTGTGCTCGGCCGCCGGCTGCAAGGCGGGGTTGGAGTGGAACAGGACCCCGCTGAGCAGCTTGGAGGAGTCGGGCAGGAAGAAGATCGCCCCGAAGCACAGCGTGATGAAGGCGCTGAACACCAGCAGCAGCACGAACTTCTCGGTCAGGCGGAAGGCGGCGGGGCCAGACCCCTTCCTGACGCCACCGAGTCCCCCGCCCAGGCCGCCGCCCCCGGGGCTGCTGAAGAGCGGCAAGAGGCCCCCCACGGGCATCGCTGCCGTCGCTGGACCCGCTGTCCAGTGGCCCGGCGCCGAGCCGCTCAGCAGCCAAACTTCGCTGCCGCCGGGCGTCAGCGGCCGCAGTGCCCGCTGCTGAGCATCCAGGCCGCCCCGAGCGCAGGGCTGGGCTGCGGGTCTCCACGGGGGAAGCGACTCCCCTGCGGCTGTCCTCCCCCCGACGGCTCCTCTGGCCCACAGACACGTGCGGCAGACCGCTGGCTGCAGCCCCTGCGGGGAGAGAAAACAGTAAAACCCGGTGACTATGAAGATGAGGAGAAAGTTTGCAGCGGGTCTCCGCCCTCCCCCGGCCCGGGGATCCGCCGGGACAGCTCCCCCTGCGCGCAGCCCCGCGGTCCAGCTCGGGGCGCCGCCCTCGCACCCCACTTTGGACTTGGGGGGAAGTTTTCCAGGAGCCGGGGCGGGCCGGGTGTCCCGCGCACATCTGGGGCAGGGCCGCGCGCCCACACCTCCCGGGCATGGGCGCGCACCTCTGGGCACCGCGTGCGCGGGGGGCCGGTCAACTTCGTGCGCTGCCCATCTCCGAGCGCCCGGCGGCTGCCGGCGTGCAGCCCCGCGGCCCTGCAGCTCCCGGGAGCGGCTCAGGTGAGCGAGCGCGCCGAGCGGCTGGCGACAGCGAGCGAGCAGGGTAGCACGATGCCCTCCGCCGCGGCCCCGCCGAGCACTAATAGCACTGCCGGTCTCCGGGCGGTCGGAAACGAGGGCGGTGACGCGTCCGGAGAGTGACAGCGCGGCCGGGCCAATCTCACGCCTCCCAGGGTCCCGCGGGGGTGGAGCCGAGGCGGGGAGGAGGCCTTGCAGGGCGGGGAGTTTACGGGAAGCGCAGCCTCGTGGGGGCCGGGCCGGGGGCGGGGAGGTCGCGGTTCCCCCTGGCGCTGGCAGTAGCAGCGGCGGGGAGCGCTGCCAGGCTCGCCCCGAGGCCCCCGCCGCCAGGCAAGGGTTGGTCTGGGTACCCCGGGCCGGCGGCTCCTGGAGTGGGGGATCCTCGAGTGACCCGGAGGCGTCGGGGCCGAGCGCCTGGATGCCCCCTGGACCCGGGATCGCTGATTCCGAACCTGGGGAGCGCCGGGGATCGAGGGCGCTGGGGGCTTTGTAGCGCGTCTGTTACCCAAGACAGGGATTCCCCGGTGCCCAGAAACTCCTAATCCCGAAGTCCCCGGGCTCCCAGAGCGATGATCGGTTTGAGCTTTCTGATCTGCCTGAATCCCTCGGAGACTGGGTTTTCGGATTGCTAGGACTCCTATGCACCCTTCTACCCATTCCAAAAAAAAAAGTTGTATGCCTCTCCCCCGCACACCCCCGCTTTCGAAATCCACTTACCTCATCGCAGTTGGTCAAATTTTCCATTCAGAGAGGACAGTTTTGTGCTGCCAGAGCTCCAAGCAATAAATTGAATCCTGTTGAAATTAAGCCTTCGGATCTGACTACTTCCAGCGAAGTAAAGACTTGGTCCAATAGAGCTTGTTTTCGAGAAAGCAGTATTCGATGTCTCAAGGAATGCCATGGAGACTGGCTCCACCTCCCATGGCATCGCATGGAGTGCCCTGCGGATATCACAGGAATCGACGTTTTGACCTGAGGAGGGACCCCCGACTTAGAGGTGGAGGGGTGAGGAACATTTCCCAATTGTTGTAATTTCCTTGTTGCTTCATCAAGAAAGGGTTGCCAAGAGAGGAAAAACTGGACTGACTTACCATTCCTGAAAGCTGGTTTGTTGCAGCCTTGTTTTACCGTCACCCATCTCCAGAAACATTGTCATAGTTTCCTCTCTCCATGGCGTCTTCCAGCGGAGGAAGCAGCTGGCACCTTCCAGGAAAGTGCCCACCATGCAGTTAGTTGTTTTCAGGTGTTGAGCCGAATGAAAAGAATAGAAAAACTAAATCACAAATCTTATTGCACGCTTTATTTAAATATTATTAAATTTAGCCATCATTACTTATTGTGTGTTAGTTTTGTGCAAAAAGAGCCACTTGTACATTGAAAGTTTTTGTTAATAAGAAATTATAGTTTGATAATCTGACTTGATGACTTGGTTATGTTGATACTTGCTATGAAATTGTATGCCCAGAAGAGTGCAGCATAGCCAAGCAGGGTAATAGATTTAGCATTGAAAAAGAAAGCAATGATGTTTCCTTTTAATAATAGAACGGTAGATTTTGTCTCAAAGTACTTTTGTAGGTTGTGCATAGGCTGAAAAGTTTTAAGCTCTGTGAAATAATATTGTTTTCAACAACACTCTTAATATTGAGTTACTTTATAGATACAGAGAAGATGGATACGCAGAGATCTAGGCTCACAGTCCAAGAAGTCAGTTGTTTGTGCCTGATGATTTTTTTTAATGATTAATTCTTTTTCAAATTATGTTTTAAGGATGAGTATACTTATGGAGACAAAAATACTTAAGAACTCTAATTTTAAATCATATTCCTATATGTTCTAGACAAGCACAGGTACTATGACTCTGGGAAGCTTTACCTCATTCTAGTTCTAAACTCCTTAATTTTGAGGCCAAATCAATTGGGTCATTTAAGAGACTATCTATAGTAAAAGTGTTAAAATTTATCACATAGATTTAAGGATGATTTTTTTCCCTTAGAGAATTAACTTTGATTTATATAGTCTTTGAGGTGATTGCACTTTTTATTTGGGTTCACATTTATGAAGCTTATTTTAAAATTGTTTCCTTAGCTTGGTTTGATATTAGATACAGGTGTATTATGATCAAAGACTGGTGTTGATAATTTACTAAACAAAAAGTTAGCTTTTTGGTGGAATATAGTTCTACTCTTAGTGGTGTCCATCTGTGTGGTCCATCTGTGAGAGTCTGGCTGAGGATTTTAGGGAAATGTCCATACTTGGGCTAAAGCAAGCTTAAAACAAATCAAAGAGAAGTTATTTTAAGAGTCCTGCTAATTAAGTTAGCCATGCAGACATCTTTAAAATAACCACTCAAAGCCGTGTGTGTGTGTGTGTGTGTGTGTGTGTGTGTGTGTTCAGCAAGAGAAGCATAGACAGCAGGCAGCATGTACAAGTAAAAATGTACATGGTGTAGAGGCAGTCTGACATTTTGCCCTGAGTGCTGTGCCTTGAAGCACTTCATAGTCTACTTTAGAGACACGTTTTGTCCCCTTGTACATGAATATGACTGAGTCTGGTTTCTCAAGGCATGAACTCTTGATCCTGTCTCCTTAGTACAGACAAATAGCTTATCTATCTGACTGAATTACCATGACTTTTGTCAATATGGTGACCGATACAATTGCTGTTTCCTCACTTACAGGATAGTTAGTATAAACTAGGCACCTTTAATAATTTTGTGGTATATTACCCCCTTCTCTCTCCTTTTTTCTTGGATTAGCTAATCCTTCTAAGTACCTTATACTGTTTGCAACTATCTTATAAACCTCATTCTGTTTCCCACGTTATGTTTCCATGTCTTTCTTTGGCAATTGGTAGATGTTTGTGTTTCAGGTTAAAAGAGTATTTAGAATTACGTCATTTTTAAAACCCTGGTTTTAGTAAGAGCGAACCCCAAAAGTAATAATAAAGAAATCTCTGATTAATTTGACTGATTAAATTTCACTTTAAAAAAAGAACAAAGGGTAGCCACTCAGTCCAGGATTTCAGGTTCTTCGGAGTGTGGACTGCCATTGTTGGACTACTCAGGTTGTGTCATGGAGGCCAGCGCAGGAAGATTAAGACAGGACACATGCTTGCTGGACCTCATTCGGGTGACCATGGCGGGAGAGGAACCCCAGTGTGGAGGACGGGGGTGGGGGGCAGGATTGATGGTTGTTTGGGCTTGTCAAGGAGGAACCTTGAAACACTTCCTTGGGGAAAACATGACATCTTTTAGCAAAAAAAAAAAAAAGAAAGGAAGGAAGGAAGGAAGGAAGGAAGGAAGGAAGGAAAAGGAAAGAAGAAAATCCTCTCACAGAAAGAAATAGACAAGAAGTGAGAAGAAAGAAAGAAAGAAAGAAAGACAAGAAAGAAAAGAAAGAAAGAAAGAAAAAAGAAAATCCTCCAACTCAGGTGATATGTGTATGTATGTATGTATGTATGTAGGTATGTAGAAGCAACACAAGTTGGAGAGAACAACAACAACAAAAGAATGAGGGGGAGACTGAAATAGTGAAGTTCTCACCAAAACAACAAGCCTCTGCTTTGAAAAAAAAAAAAAACTGGAAAGACTCGGAATAAGATGCAAGACATGTATGGCAGAGTGTAGGAACTCAGGTGGGGTGGGGGGCGTGGAAAGGGAAGTGACTCTAAATTCAATTGAGAAATGGTGTATGATATATTGAAATAGTTTAATAACAATAATACATTTTTCAAAAAAGAAAAAGAAAAAAAAGGAACAAAAGGTAGATTTTTTACAATATGATAATTAGGAAAAGGGCTACAGAGGAGAAACTGGCAATATGGAATAAAAACTGGTAAATTAATAATTTTGAAAAATCTGTAAGTTCTTAAAAATTAAAGCACAAAAACTTTTGTTGGTTTTTAAAAGGTATAAGCTAGAAATTTATGAAACAACTCTTTTGAAGATGCTACTTGTTTTTAAATTTTAAAATAATATATAACCTAATAAAAGAAACAAATTTAATCTATATAACAATTACTAAAATTTTCTAACAAGTTATATCTCGGACTAAAAGCTGAATATAGATTTAGTGAGCTTTTATTTAAAAAATAAAGTAGAATATGCAGAAAATATTTTGTCGTGAATGTTAATCTTGACATTTCTTGACACTTTAGAGGGCAAATCTGAATTTTACATGAAGTTTAATGTGGAATTAATTAAAGGTTTAAAAACAACTATTGGTAATATTGGCAGTCAAATTGAAGTATCTGTGGTTTGTTGGTGATGCAATGTGGTTTTTTTCCCAGTCATTAGGGGAACAAGAAGGAAGAGTAGAAGTCAAGGGCCAAATTCCCATGCCCACTTTGACCCTGCAGGGTACTGTTGAGAAGTCAGTTTTTGTTTTTAACACTTATTTCATAGATATCAGCAGTCTCCAGTTTAAAAATATTTGCCAGTTGGCTTTGTGGACTTTGTCAGAATATTTCTTTCCATAGAAACAAAGTTTTAAATGATGCTTTGTCTTGCTAGTCTTCTCTATGAGGACTTAAAACCCTAGGGAAGACTAAAGTGTTGGGAAAAA
This sequence comes from Rhizomys pruinosus, assembly GCA_009823505.1. Taxonomy (NCBI): domain Eukaryota; kingdom Metazoa; phylum Chordata; class Mammalia; order Rodentia; family Spalacidae; genus Rhizomys; species Rhizomys pruinosus. The sequence continues at coordinate 901,338 of VZQC01014000.1, read as the reverse complement.
ATGCTGTTTTGATGCTAGTAACCAAAATAGCAATAAATTAGAAAGCTGTATTCATCTTGAATGTTGGAGCTGGAAGCCGAAGTCTATTTGAAGAGATGTAATGATAGTCTCAGAAGGGTTCTAAACCAACTTTCAAGATCAGAAAGGTGCATGGAAATTCTGAGATATAGTTTTCCTTCATCAGGTTCTTACAGTATTTTTTGTTTGTATATACATATATCTGTATATTTGTGTACACAAAAAAAAAATATATATATATATGTGTGTGTGTGTGTGTGTGTGTGTGTGTATCAAAGGGCCTGAAAACAATAAGCCTGGGAAGAGATTTTCCTGAAGTAACTTTACCCTTGGCTGTGCAACTGTGACAAGTAAGTTGCCTATCTTTTGTGACTCTCATATTTTGCCTGCCGAATTGCTGAATTAGGATCTAGAGCCTAATGTTTGAAGCAATTTCTGGCACAGTAGGCTTCCGTGCAGTTGGAGTCAGTTTCTCCCTTCCTCTCATAAGGTAATTAAACACTGGGAGCCAAAAAAAGAACATCTGTACGATTTTTGTAAGGTGGACTCCAAAGAGGGGGCAGAGAATGAATTGAGGATTATGTCCTTCTTCCGTGGTTGTGAGTTTTCGCCTCTGTTCTTGGAATAACCTCCACTGGAGAAGGAGTGCAAGGGAGGTTCCGCTTCAGGTGTGGCTGGGAGAGCCTCTCATAATGTTTCCCCACTCTTTGTATAAGTATGACCTAAACCCTTGAGAAAATGTGAGTGGACAAAGAAAGAGGAAAATGACATGAGTGGAGTGCTTGAAGAATCTGAAACAAAAGGCTTAGGGCAGAAAGTCTCCATACAGAAGGCTAATGACCATGATTATGAGGCCTTTATAAAAATATTTGAATTTTGTGATATGAAGAGACACTGTTTCAACAGAGTGAAACAAAGAAAAAGTCTTTGTATGACTAGAGAAAGATACACACTTTTCCTTTCTTAGTTTTTAATGCATTAAATGTATTTTATGCAGCTTTTTCTTTTTAAAAATGTTACTCATTCTGTTTCATAAAAAGTATATGCTGTTTCAGAAAACAACTAAAACAAACTTATATGAAAGAATTTTTTGACACATTCTGTCCAATGGAAATATTTTTCATGAAATAAAGTGAAATGAAACCACGTGTGCCCATTCCTATTTGGAGAAATCTGCAGTCATGACACGAAAGCACTTGACTTCTCCATTTCATTGCAAAACAAACATGCTGTTTGTGCTGCACGTTCAGTCTTTCTTATATTGTTCTGGAAGACACCGGACACCCTGGATCTCTGGAATTCACTTGTGGTTCTTTGTCCACAGAACTTATTTTTCAAGTTCATTTAGTTCATTCTTGTCTCCTGTAACATGTAGATTCACTTATAGATGAAGGTTAAAGTGGACTTATGTTGCAGATAATGTCTGAGCAAGCCATGTCTACTTAATGTGTAACCGGTATCTCTGTGTCTGATACAGTACAGACTGTGGACTGTCATAATGAAATCAGAAAGGAAGAAATCCAAACTGCCAACCCATGTATCTCATGGGCTGATCAGCTGGAACTGGCAGGGTCTCATATATGGTTTCTATACATTACTAGTATTTAAATGGGACTCATCAGCTCATTAAGTCCTCTGATTTACCCCCAAGTATTAAGTAACTATAATACAATCTATTATTATGATATTATGATGTCTTCAACAGTAATAAACAAGAAATGAAAGTACTTGAATGCCTAAAAGTACCATTCACTTTACATTGCTCATATTAAAATCTATATATTTATACATCTAGTAAGAAATTAATTTTAAAATGGGCTTGTAAAGAACTTAGTTTACTTACATAATCCTAGAACCGATTTCATTTATTGCACGGCTCCAGAGAGTAAAAAAAAAATCATCAGAAAAAAGTGATATTTAATTTTTTTAAGTTTGCAGTTACAAGGCCGTGACATATAGTATGCCATTAAATGCATTTTATTAACTGTGTGTGGTTTCATCATTTCCATCTCTTATAAAACTGTTTTAAAATGGTGCAGCTGCTTTGGAAAACAGTCTGGCAGTTCCTCAAAAGGATAAATATAGAGTCACCATATGATCTAGCAAGTCTCTCCTAGGTATACATCCAAAAGAGCCGAAAATATATATGTGCACCCAAATCTGTGTATGAAAGCTCAGAGCAGCCTTGTGCATAGCAGGCAAATTGTGGATACAGTACAAATGCCCACCAACTGATGAGTGGATAAACAAATGTAAATCCATGCAAGAAGTCTCTAGCAAAAAAAAAAAAAAAAACCACCTGGTGACACATATTACAAGAATGAGCTTTTACCAACTTATCCCACAGATGGTAATCACAAAGACCATGGATGGTCTAAGTCTATATGAAATGTGTGTAATAGGTAGGCACACAGGGACAGAAATTAGATGAGTGGTCCTCTTGGGCTGAGGGGATGGAAAGGTAAGAGGTCAACATTTGTCATGACTGTGTTCTGAAGTTGGTTATGGTGAAGGCTCCCTGACTATGAATACATTAAAATACTTATTGAAATTTTAGGTGATTTTATGAGATTTGAATTAGAGTTCAGTAATCTGTTATAACATATTTTCCTTTCAGACCTGGTTTATAAGAACCTTTCTCCAGAACCACAGAATATGTAAACTGAAAAAATATATATAAGTAACAAGATTGGAGCTGGAGAGAAATTTCTAGGCAGTTAAGAGGACTAACTGCTCTTGCAGAGGACCAGGGTTCAATTCCCAGTACCCACATGGGTGCTAACAATCATCTGTAACTCCAGTTGAAGGGGATCTAATATCATCTTCTGAGGGGATCTAATATCATCTTCTGACCTCCACAGACATAGCACTACATGGGTGCACCTATGTACATGAAGGCAGTACACATAAAATAATACACATAAGATAATTATAATAAAATATTTTAAAGTAGCAAAATGAAGTTGATATCATATTAAATAGCATTACTATATATTAAAGTCTAAGAACTGGGGCTGGAGAGATGGCCTAGCGGTTAAGAGCGCCGACTGCTCTTACAGAGGACCCGGGTTCGATCCCCAGCACCCACATGGCGGCCGAGAACCGTCTGAAACTCCAATTCCAGGAGAACTCCAGTTCCAGGGGAATCCGACACCCTCTTCTGACCTCCGCGGCATTGCACGACACGGGTGCACAAACTTGCATGCAGACAGTACATTCATACACATACAGAAATAAATAAAATTAAAAAAAAATAAAGTCTAAGAACTAATAAATAAATGTTTCCCCAAACAAGAGAATACACAGTTTCTGAGCTTAAGAAATACATATTTTGTTGAAAGTTCAAACAAAGGGAATATTTTAAAGTTATGAGGCACATCTGTGTTGTATACTTATTCCTTTTAAGTAAAACATTGACACGTGGGAAATCACTATTAACTGTACTTCACAGAACTGTGGTAAGAAAGATGTTTCCATGAGAACCTGCTTGTGGTATGCAGATTGTAAAGTTGAGCAAAGTGATGGAGAGATAGAGGAACTTCATAAGGAATTGGAAGACCTGTTCTCAAACTAGCTGGAGTTTCTGTGACTTTGGCACTTAGCTTTTCGTTCTTCTGTAAATACTGGCAACTTCTTTGCACTGAAAAGATTGTCATGAAGATCAAAATAAATATCCCATGTATACTTGTGAAAGCTCTACAGCAAGGATGTGGTACAATGAATAGTTTTTTATTAAGATAAATGCCACTTAGTATTAAACATTTATCATCAATATTAAGCATGTGAGTACCATCAGAATACCAGTACAACAATAATAAACCAAATAGATAAATTATGTATATATATATATATATATATTGCATCTTCAATATCCTTAGATCAAAAAGTTAAATTTTTTTTGAAACAAGGTCTTACTATATATCCCTGGCTAGTCTTGAGCACTCAGATATCTGCCTGCTTCTGCTTTCCAAGTGCTGGGATTAAAGGCATATCACCAGGTATTACCATGCCCAACTGAAAAAGTTAAAGCATTTTTAAAATTTGACTACTCCATTTTTTAAAAAGAGATATGACTATCTCACAGGATATATTATCAAAATTATAGCAGGATCTGTATCTGACTCTCCTGTGTTCAATTAATTCTACCAAAATAGAAAACAACATATAGTCCTTCAATCAATATCAGTGTCAAGTCATCAAAGCATCATGAGAATTTTTTAATTTTTCTGTAATTGTACAAAATTCATACCTTCACTAAACTTACATTTCTTCTTTCTTAACCTGGTGTTTATCTTTTACCTTTTTATTGTTTTATTTTCTTACCATAAATATAATCTATACCTGTCATAGAAAATTTATAACCCATGACCATTAAAGAACTAAACTACTTAAATTCTTATAATAGTGTTTGTACATATCTTTCAAAACAGCATAGTTTTGCTTTTGGTATGTTCAAATGAATATTTCTGGATTTCCTTCCTCTCCTTCCCTCAGTCTTTAAAAAGAGTATTTGTAATGAGTAATAGCTCTCTTTCCTGCCTGACCTTGAAGGCAGATGGGGATGTGAAATGCTTTTGCTAAAACTGAATGTTCTCATTTTTAAAACAAAAGTTTCTATACTAGATCTCATGTTCTTCATCAGATATGCCTATGTTTATTCTGATCACCTCTTTTTTTTTTTGAGGCAGGGTGTCCCCCTAGTCCCAGCTGACCTGGAGCCCCACTGCTTTATTTACCTTCCCTTGGTGCCAAATCATTTAAAGAGGCTAACTTTTTTTCTTTCGTAGTATAGAGTTTTTGTAAAATTTGAGATAGATGCCAGGTGTGGTGGTGCACACCTTTAATCCTAGCACTTGGGAGGCAGAGGCAGGTGGATCTCTGTGAGTTCAAGGCCAGCCTGATATACAGAGCAAGCTCCAGACCACCTAGGACTAAAGGGAGACCCTGTCTCAAAAAGACAAAAAAAATTTGAGATATATGCCAAACATTAAGGAAAAAGAAAAGAAGCCATTTAGTCTTACCTCCTAGAAATAGAAGGATATCTTTTCCAATTTTCCTTGCCTTTGAAAATATTCCCACATTTAAAAAATCCTGAAATGCCTAAGTATAAAATGGTTAAATATCAGGTACAATTCTTTTCCAAACCATCGAAATCTAGCACAGTAATCAAAACTAGTCAAAAAGATTTTTCTCCCCTCGGTCATCCATTTCTCTGTTTGCCTATTCTGCTCTCCTCTACAGATTCAAATTTTACAAGCTTCGGATGGCCAGAAGGATGCGGCTGAGCTTCACTTTTTGTTATGGTTTGCCCTTTTGTCTGGCCGTTTGAATTCAATTAAAATGTTTGGTTGCTTTCTCATTTCATTTTGTGTTGCCTTCCACTTGCTATATCCAGATAGGAGACACTGGGTCATTAGTTCTTCCTATCTCTCAAAATAGATTTGTTGTTGTTAATTTCTCCCTTCAGTCAGTGCTACTGCTTTTTCTCAAAGATAAAGATTTAGGGTGTGATGGAGCTCAGTTGGTGGAGTTCTTACCTCACATGCATAGAAGCTTCTTAATTTGGGGGGGGGTTCCTGCCTATAATCCCACCACTATAGAGAGGAGGAAGGAGAATCAGGAGTTCAAGGTCATTGTTGACTCCACAGTAAATTCTAAACCAGCCTGGACTACATGAGACCCTGTCGAAAAACAGCAAAGATTTAATGCTTAATTCTGAATACTGCTTTTCAGAAGTCTTACCGGACATTTTAGCTGACCAATATTTTAGTTAAAACAAAGTAAGTCTCTCAAAAAGAAGAGATGTGGAAATCTAAAATGCAAAGGTAAAATTCATTGCAGCAGCTTACAATCTTAGCTAGTGAGAAACACACACTATTTAAACAAAGAGTTAAGTGACAAGATAAACAGAGCTCGTTATTTTCTATTTCTCATTTTCTTCACTTAGGGCAAAAGAAAAAAATGTCATAAAACTCCTTTGGAAAAAATTGTTTTGTGTGCATATGTGTGATGGTCTCAAAGCTGTTTGGGTCCCAGCTTCATTTTCTAGCACTTGAAATGATCTCACAGTTCTATCTTTAAGAGATTAATAATTTTTTTACTCCTGCCCTTCACCCTTAGATTTTGTGACTCATGATTTCAAAAAATGCCTTGCCAATTTCAATAAAGAACTTGCCAATGTCTTACCTTTTTGTCACATTTTTCTGGCAAAAAAAAATCTCTATCCTTAGGGAACACAAGCCCCTACTTTTTCAGTATCTGCACACTGGTGGCCAAACCTTAGTGGAAAAGAATGATTCCCTTCCAATCTCAAACCATCCTCAATGAGGACTAGAAAGATGGCTCTGTCAGTAAAGGGCTTGCCTCACAAGGATGCAAGTTCAGTCTCCAGAACCCATATGTAAATGCTGGACACGGTGGTGCACCTTGTGTTCCCAATGTTGGGAAGGTGGAGCTTGGCAGATCCTTGGGGCTTGCTAGCCAGCCAGTCTAGCTTGCTCGGTGAGCTCCAGGTCAGTGAGAAGCCCATCTCAAAGAAGGTGGATGGTTTTCTTGAAGATGACAGCCAAGGTTGTCCTCTGATCTATATACACACTTGTACCTGTGCATAACTGCTCTCTCTCTCTCTCTCTCTCTCTCTCTCTCTCTCTCTCTCTCTCTCTCTCTCTCTCTCTCTCTCTCTCACACACACACACACACACACACACAAATAGCTTCAGCTACTCTTTGTGTGGCTATTTGGTTTTTCCAGTCTACTCTATAGTCCAGTGAGCTGGGAACAGTCACCAGTCATGTCCCCATACCCAGGGAACACTTGACAATGTCAAAGACATCTGGAGTCCCCACTGCTGATATCTAGTGGATAAAGGTTAGGTTGTCCCATGCAGTATAAAACTGTCCAGTCCAGGATGTCAACATGCCATGGTTCCCCACCTTCCTCTAGCACTCAGCATATGCCTGTTTTCCTAAACTGAGAAAATAGCAGCCTCATCTTTTCTATTTCAAACACAAAACACTTAACATCTTTCGCCACTCAGTCTCACTTCTTGCTATAATAGCAGGGCTGTGCCCTTCTGGCCGAGGCCAACCCTGCCACCTGTGTTGTGGATTTCAAAGCTTCTCACTTCTCTGTAACATTATTCATTTTCCGTGTATATTCAATCTTGCCTTCTGTGTTTCTCCTTTGGATTTTAAACATAATAATGTTTCCACTGAAAGCAAAAACAAATCTCTTTTCCCTCTGGGTACCACCCTGTCCTCTCTCTTTGTGAGTGTACTTCCCCCCAAATAGTAAGTGGTTATTGATGCCACCTGCACAAATCCTCACCTCTCACTCAAGCTCAGCTTAACTCTAGCCTGCCTGCTGGCCCTATCACTCCATTAAAACAGATGTAATGAAACTCACCAGTGGCCTTTAGTTTGTAAATTCCCAACATAATTTTTCATCTTCATTAGACCTCAGCCTTCAGAAATATTGGTCACTCCCTGCTTTCTGAGTCTTCCCTCAATTTCAGTGATCCCATAGCCTCTTGGTCTTTAAAATCTGTGGTTAGCATATGTGCTTATTATGGATTCAGCCTCCTCCACCTTTAAATGTGCACATTTCCTTAAGACTCTGTCCTAGAACTTCATTCACATCTTCTCAGTTTTCACTCTTTCTGGGAATATTACTCACACCTGAATTCATTTAGCACATATATGTAAGATGTTTTCATTTTCAAATGAACTTTTTCTGGTCCAGCCCTATCAGGATTTCAGATCTGTAAATCCAGTAACCTACTTTGTGCTTATATATATGTCCAAACACTGTAATCTCAACATGTCTCTAGTGACAACTGCTTCTTTACTAGACCATTCTCTTTCCATTTCCTTTCCAATTTGGGGAACATGTCACAGTCCTAGCAAGAGAAAATCCCCAGTCATCTACTTATTAATTGAGAGGACTTTCATCTTCTTTTCCCCCAGGGTCAGGGTAGTCCGTCCACAGCACAGGACTGGGGCTTGTCAGAAATCCTTCTAGACATGTCTAGAACCAGGTGGTGGTGGTGCACACCTTTAATCTCAGCACTCCAGAGACAGAAGCAGGCAGATCCCTGTGAGATAGAAGCCAGCCTGGTCTGCATAGTGATTTCCAGGCCAGCTGGGGCTACAGAGAGACCCTGTTGAGAGAAAGAGAGAGAGAAAGAGAGGGGTTTAAGATCCTCTGTGGGTGTTCAGTGGGAGGGGTCATCTCTATTACTTCATCCAAAGTCTTAGGGGACAAGTCTTTCACAATTCATCTTCATTGCAGATTTAAGTAGACTGATATCCCCCCCCCCAAAAAAAAAATAGATTCATGTAGGAGGTGATGTTGAGGTGGTGTTGTCAACTTGACACAATCTGGAATCACTTGGGGGATAGGCTCTGGGCTTTCCCATATTCTCTTGATTAGGCTAATTTAAGTGAGAAGACCTGCCCACTGTGTGTGGCACTGTTCCCCTGGCCTGGGACGGTACTAAGTACAGCTGAGCACAGGCATCCTGTGTTGGCTTCTTGACTGTGGATTTAATGTGACCAGCTACATCAAGTTCCTGACCCTGGGACTTCCCTGCCACAATGGACTGCACCTCTGGACTGTGAGTCAGAATAAATCCTTTCTCCCTTAATTTTTTTTTGGGGGGGGGCAGGGTCAGGATATTTTATCACAGCAAGAGTAAAAGAACCAAGCCTAGGGGTTTGTGTGTGTGTGAGTGTGAGTGTGTGTGTGTGTGTGGTGCACACATGTGAGTGTGCATGTGTGTGTCTGTGTTGTGGGGTGTGGGGGAAGGGGGTTGTGGAAAGTCTAATTTTTTTTTTTTTTTTTTCGCAAGAATGGAAACAAGTCCCTGCTGAGGAACTGGGGGTTATCTGCCATTCATGCAAAAGAAAAAAATGAAGGCATGTATTTTCTTTTTCTTTAATTTTTTTTTTTTTATTTCGTTTTTGTATGTGTATGCATGTATTGTCCTGCATGCAGGTCAGATTTAGTGCACACCGTGTCAGTGACAAGACCGCTAAGGGGGTCGTAGAGTGAGTTGGTTGCCCCCTGGCTGGTAGTGTCTGCTGTGAAAAAATGGTGTTAAGACGGTTGTTCGTCTCGCCGTGGGGTGGCTGGGTTGGCGAACCGTACATTTTTCCAAGACTGTGAACAGTCTATAAACCTAGGGCTATCTCATTCCATGCCCAGAGTATTTCATAATATAAGTAACACATGCATTTATATTAGGGAACATAATCTTGGAAGTGTAATTTTGAGAAGAGGCCTATGAGTGAGTATTGGTTTGTCAAGGTGTGGTATATAACTGGTGTGTAATTTTTGTCAGTCCAACATTTAAACACATTCTTATTGGGTATTGTACTTAGGGAATGTGGTTTAGAGGACAATAAATGCCCCACATGTCACTGCTGACATTGAAGATGTAGAGAAGCTCTCCTTGGCTTTGGGAGTGAAGTCTTAAGCATGCCACCTGGCCAGTTGGATACTGTTGGGAGAGATAATATGTTTGACTAAGGAACATACAGATGAAGGTAGGATTGGGCTTAAACTTTTAAATTCTAGTTCTGGCTAGGCATCCCTATGCCTTCTTCTTGCTATATCTCTGAATATTTCCTGCTTTCATGCCTTGTGTTCCAAAATTCTTTGATTCGTTGAACTCTTGACAGTCTTTGACCTGAAATGTATTGCTTTTAGATAGTCAGAGGTAATTTATATTGCTTAAAACCTAGTGGGCATTGGGCTGGGAGCGATGGCCTAGCGGGAAGAGCGCCGACCGCCTGCAGAGGACCCAGTTCGATTCCCCAGCATCCACATGGCGCCGAGAGCCGTGCTGAAACTCCAATTCCAGAGAACTCCAGTTCCAGGGGAGTCTGACGCCCTCTTCTGATCTCCGCGGCATGCACGTCACGGATGCACAGACTTGCATGCAACAATACATTCATACACATACGGAAATAAATAAATTAAAAAAAAAAAAAAACCTAGTGGGCAGAGAATATAAAACCTTCCCTAATCCCGGCCCTTTTCTTTGTCCAGGTGGGCGGGCTAAAGCCCAGGTTGCATCTTTGACAATCCTGTGTTAAGCTCAAATCTAATTTATTGGTTGGATTTGGGGTTTACCCACGTAAACCACTGGACTCCACATGCTTCTCTACCAGCACCTGTACCAACGCCCTGATCCAAGCCACTGTCCCAACTCTCCTGGACTATAACGATCTCTGTGATGGCCTTTTGCTTAGCCCTCCCCCATCTATTCTTTTCTAAATGTAAAATCTGCACACGTTACATGTGACCCCACTCCTCGTCTGTGCCCATCTTCTTTTACCCCCCCCCGCCCCCAGCCTTTGCTGCCTGCTATCTCCAGGCTGTTATGCATTCTTTCCTAGCCCTGCACCCCTCTTTTCCTTCACAGAGTTACCTCCTTCCCTTTTGTCCCTATCTCTTCTTCATGCTTGCTTTGTATTCTGCTTGGGCTTAATGGATTTCAATTATAAAGAAAGCACTATAGGGATATAGGGTAAAAGCAATGGACTGCTAATCCATTATGTTCTGCATGAGTGGGATTGTATCCCATCCTTGTTGAGAATAACTTTGGGGACCCATAAGGTGACTGCTTTAGATCCCTGGAAACCCTGTGAAGGTAGAAGGAGAGAAACAACTTCACAAAATTGTTCTCTGACCCCCACATTTGGTGCTGTGCATAGCAAACACACACAAACACACGCCATCCACACATAACAAATCATTAATAAATTTAAAAGTATACAGAGAAGATGGAAAAACAACAAGAATTTATTTATTCCAGTTTTGGAGATTGGGAATCCCAGATCAAAGTGTTTGCAAACTTCATCACAGGTGAGGCTTTTCTTCCTGGCTTGAATCTGGCTAGCATCTCCTTACCATGCCATGGTTTGCTTTTCTAGTGTTTGCTGGAGAGGAGAGAAGGGAGGGAAAGATGACAAAGATTGAAGGAAGAAAGGAGAAAGAACAGGAGAGAGGTCTTTCTTCTAGAGCCATCAATCGTGTTGGATTAGAGTTCAGTTCCCTGTTTTATTTATTATTTTTATGTATGATGTGGTATTGCCTCCGTGTGTATAGCATGCCTTATGTTGTACAATGCCACGGGTCAGAAGAGGAGTAGTATTCCCCTGGAATGGAACTTACGGACAGTTCTTAGCTCATCACTGTGGGTGCGGGAATCAACCTGCATCCTCTGCAAAAGCATAGTATCCCCCCCCCCCCCGGGTCTTTTCGAGACAGGGTCTCCCTGTAGCCCCAGCTGTCCTGGAACTCACTCTGTAGACCAGGCTGGCCTTGAACTCACAAAGATCCGCCTTCCTCTGCCTCCCAAGGGCTAGGAAACCGCTGAGCCATCCATTTGACCAGTACTCTCCATATAGTCACATTGAGGTTTAAGACTTCAAGATATGAATTTTAGAGGGACGCAATGCATTCCACTGAGAATATCCATACAATATCTGTACATGAGCACATGTGTATAGCTGAAAGCTATATAACAAGAAATATAGTGTTGGGCAGGAGAAACCTCCCTTCGAATTGTTGGCCAGAGTAGTCCAAGAGACTCCCAAAATGACACAGGCTATTACTACAGCCTTTGATTGCCTCCTAGAACTTGAAGATAAGACACTGTTGGTGAAGATAGGGCATGCTTTAGACATGGGACTTGGAGCAATGGAGCTGGAACTGACCTGGAGTCAAGCTGTCATAGTTTTAAAGGACACTGCTGCTTCCCAATGCAAACTGCTAAGGGAGAAAATTAATCAGTTGTCTAAGCCCAGCGTAAAAGCCTAACAGCCATAACAATGACCAGCACAGCAAACTGCATTGGTGCAGTAGTGGCACTTTTATCTTGGGGGTAATTAACAGCTACCTAATTGGACTTAAAGCCCTCTCAATGGGAGGGAACCCTGTGTGGCACTGTTAACAAAGCCAAATACACATGGCTGGAGAGAACATAGGCTTAGAGAAAGTCCCTAGTCTGTCATGTCCCCAGACAAATGTAATTTCTTACTATATGCTAAATATATGTCCTTATGTTTCCAGATAAGTATACCAATTAGCACTCATCAAAGAGTTACCAATTAGCACTCATCAACTGCTCACATATGGAGAGTAATTGTCTGTGAAATGCCCAACCCTAAGTGACACATCTGCAATGGAACCTCTACACGTAAGGCTCATGGAACATACTGGGACTGGGAGTAGAGAGAATATGCATCTCTCAACTTTCCCCTGCAAAGCTTCCTCATGCAACAGAAGGCAATGAACAGAAAAGTCCACAACTGACCAAAATATAGAGAGTAATAGACTGCAGAATGTGGATCCCTGGATGGCAGGGATTGATATTAAACTTCACCCACCCAGTGTTCAGGGACCATTGTGGAAGAGAGGGCAGAAAGATTGTAAGAGCCAGGGGGGAGATGCATGACCATAAGGAAACAGAGGCTTCCTGGCCTCTGAGTGTAAGGCCCTGCCATGAGCATGGGCTAGCCTGGGCTAAGTTCAAAGGACACAAATATTATAATATAATCTAATTTTATTAATTCCCACACAGGTTAATTCTATAATTCTAGTTCTGTCCTGTCCTGGCCTATCTCCCCAAGGCTGCTCACCTACATCGCATTCTCTTAGCCTCTTGGAAGTGACGGAGGGAATCCACGCTAGGGATTGGCTAAAGCGGATGTCTCTTGGACCGGGTCTGTGGCAGCTCAGGCAGGCCGGTCCAGGCAGCAGCAGTGGCCAGTAGGGTCAGCATGCACCTAAGGCGAACTGGTGTCATGGGAGCAGCATGTCCCGCTATTCTCAGTGGCATCTCATGGCGGGACCCCCCACCCCCCAGGAGGAGTGAGAGCAAAGTTACTCTACACTTCCCAGCTTAAATAGGCCACAGCTGGGCATGTGGGGTGCACTGGGTCTCAGGTGCTAATCTCAGGCTTGTGCCTAGGGTCCTCCCTGCATAGCAGGTGGCTATCCTTCCTGCCTGGGGTCATGTCTTGATCAAGGCAGGGGACCCAGGACTGGTTATCAGGTCTTTGTGTGGGTGCCACCTCTGGCCACCTAATCAATTGAGTATGGTCAGGCTTTTAGGCTCTGGCGATCCCCTCCCTCTGTGGCTGGCCTAGTGTTGAATGCTTATCTCTAAAGCAGCCCTAAACTGAAGCAGGCCTCTTGCTGAGCTAAGTTTAACATTTGCTAATTTAAGGTTACAACTTCACACATTATCTGTTAGTTTTAATCCTAAATACTTCTAATTCACACAACTTCTTTTTTTTTTAATTTTTATTTATTTATTTATTTATTTTTGACTTCGTAACATAATTTTATTTTGTTTTTTTTTTTTAATTGATGCTTTGTGTATTTCATACACCATTTTCCAATTCAGTTCAGGCATATATCCCCTTCCCTTCCCCCCACCCCACCCCTACCCATCCCAGATCATGCATTCTGCCGTAAGTTTTCTGCATCTTTC
>VZQC01014000.1:865446-886614 GCA_009823505.1 Rhizomys pruinosus | reverse complement strand
GCGCACGCCTTTAATCCTAGCACTTGGGAGGCAGAGGCAGGCAGATCTTTGTGAGTTCAAGGCCAGCCTGGTCTACAGAGTGAGTTCCAGGACAGCTGGGGCTACAGGGAGACCCTGTCTCGAAAAAGACCAAAAAAAAAAAAATTTTTTTTTAAGAAAAAGAAAAAAAAAGTTAAGAAAAAGAACATTAGGAAGATTAATGCTGGAGCCAAGGCTCTGCTGACGGAGAGGTTCCCTAATAAAAAGATTAGAGTGATTAAGGAGAGGCCTAGAGATTTTTAAACTTAAACAAAGGAGAGTATCTTCAGGGTAAGGCCACACCCAGCTAAACCTCCAGCTTGTGAAAGGAAAATGCCTGAGGGGATTTCTATTCCTAGAAAACCAAAACAGAAAAGTTGCTGGTCAGGTGGATGAATGGGCCATAGTCCATCACAGGCTGGCAGCTAAACATGGCGGTGTCCTTCATGTGGCGCTGGCTTTAGAGGCACGGAAACTGCAAGAGTGAAGGGTTTATCAGTTCTTCCTCTGGGGTTTCAGAGAGGTACTGAGACCAGGCAGAGTACAGTAGGGCCATTCCTGCATAAAGGCCTGACAAGCCATTGCATAAAACTGTGGAGAGGAAGCCTCATTGGCAAGCCTGGGAGACCCCAAGAAGATGTCAGAGATGCTAGAGCCTTGAGACATCTTGCATACAGGAAATGGTACCAGCCCAAGAGAGAGATGTATGTTGCAGGCAACAAAGCTGGAGGGGCTAAGCCATGCCAGAAGGAAGACGTGGAGCTACTGGATTTAATGTTTGCTGCTGGCTTTCAGGCCTATTTTGCTCCAGTATTTACTCAGTACTCCCTCCATTCCTCGATTTTGGAATGGGAATGTGTATTCAGTGACATTGTAGGTTGGAAGTATATAATTTGTCTTTTGTTTGTACAGGGGCTTATGGTTAAGAGATTGCCTTTAGTCTCAGAAGAGACTTTGGACTCTTGATTTTGAATAGTAATGAAACTTGTAATGAGTATGAGGATTTTTGAAAATGGACTAAATATATTTTCCAATTTACATGGTCATGAGCCTATGGGGGCCAGGGAGTGGAATGTGGTGGTTTGAATGAAAATGTTTTCCACAGGTTCCAAGTATTTGATATGCCATGTACTCTTCCTTAGAAGCCTTATGATGGGGCACGCACTCAAGACATTCATTTAAATAGAAGACATCATGAATCAAAAAGTGCAGTTAATAAACGTAACTCACCAAACGGCCAAGCTTAGCCTCTCTGTGTGCTGTAAAGTATCAGTGGGTTATCCTTGTGCTCACGTGACTGACAGCTGCTGCTCAGCATTACATTACATATCCAGAGTTTCTGATGAATGCATATCACTTTTGCGCTATTTGAAAATAGAAAAACCCAGGTCAAGCTTTTATAAACAGGAGCATCTATCTACTTCTCGCAGTTGCATTTTACATTCATTTGCATGATGTGTGATGAATGTCTTATTTCTCGGAGATGAATTCCATGAGTACAGGCTCTTGCTTAGCTTGGTTCATCAATGCTTTCTGTTAGGGACTACTGCAAACTAATCTGGACACGCACAACAGTTAACTTATCCTTCATTCATAGCAGAAGCTACTACTGGTTACAGGGATGATGACTTGGGATTCTCCCAATCTTTCCTCTACAGAATGATGACAGCCAGCCTTAGACAAAATGCCATCTCTCAAAGTAATTTATCCAACAAACAAATAAGAAACAACTCAGTGTAGATGACCTATTCTGATCGACTTCATAATATTCCCAGTTTTTCATCTCTTTATGTGCTCTAATTACATGTTTGAAAAAAAAATTCACTTAAAGTAGATGCAACATCAATTTGGAATAGGATTTCAGTTATCTTTATGATTGGTGACAGATGCCAGATAAGTCAGAACCAACAAGTAGCTTCAAGCCCAGGTACACAAGAAGCCTTCAATGTTGTCCCTAAGGAGGACAGAGGAAGGGTCAAGGTGAGATGTTTGTCAGATCTGTATGCCTCACCCATGGAAACATGGGAGTGAGATGCAGGAGAAACTATAAATCACCCCAGTCCATCACACTGTGAATATCACAATTTTCACTAATGTATGCCCATTTATTATATCCATTATGCTAATTTAAAAGCCACTCATTTTACCAGAGAAAATTGTTTTCTCAGTCATCATACTAATTTCCAGATAACGTAGCTTGAGATAAATGTAGATGAGTGTGTGTGTGTGTGTGTGTGTGTGTGTGTGTGTGTCCATCTGCATCCATGGTGGAAGCTCTTGTTCTGGTTGTTTCTAAAGTGTGGGCTTTCTGATAATATGTCAGATGACCATCTGAACAGAGACAGGTAGTTCCTGTTTAGGAAAAACAAAATACACCCAGGGCTGAGCCTGGACATTTATAATTCCATCTTGTCCAAACTAGAGTTTTAAAAGTAAATTATAATGGCATTTTTAAATGCTCAGCACTTGGTTATATAGTTGGTGCTGCATAACTGTGTGAAGGATGGTAAATACATACAGAGGTTGGTGGATGCACATTGACTCTGTGGACAGTGCAAGCACAGAGGGAGTGATTTCATTCTTATTATACTGAAGAGTAAGTTAGAATGTGCTATTGTGTAATCAACTGAAAAGAAAACTGTATTTTCTTTCTGAATCCCAAATTTGCTATGTCCCAAGGGTTCAAATTTTGACCTCCTTGTAGTATCAAGTGTCTTGATCAAGTTAAAGACCTGCTTGAAAGATTAACAAGTATTGATGGGCCAGGCATGGTGGTGCTCGCCTTTAATCCCCAGCACTGAAGAAGCAGAGGCAGGTAGATCTCTGTGAGTTCAAGGCCAGCCTGGTCTACATAGCGAGTTCCAGGACAGCTGGGGCGACAGGGAGATCTGTTTTAAAAAGACCAAAGGGGGGAAAAAAAGAAGTATTGATGGAAAGAAACTGTCTTCACATGGGTGCATAGTTACATCTAGAGCTAGCTCTCAGGATGGAACTTTAGGTAGTGTTTGACTTTTTACCTGACTCAGAGGTCCTCAGTGATTCTTACCAAATTACCAGCTGGAATGGATGAGTTCCCAGCAGGGACCCAATGCTAATGAAAATCAAAGTGAAAGACCACAGAAAGTTAGACCCTAGGGTCATCTTAGTGCTTCGTAAATTTACTTGGACATAGATTTGTGATGAATGGATGATTAGTAACACAGATTCCAGAGCCCTGACCCAGATCTATGAAGCTGTAATTTCCAGAGACATGACCTAGAAACCTGTACAGTTAATAAACGGTCGAGGCCAGGGGTTCTCAAGAAGACCCAAGAGGACTTACTAAAACAGAGAACCCAAATGCAGAAGGCTCTTCCTTCCTCCCCTCCAGTTTCGAATTCACCAAGAGAGGGGGGTGGTGTTTCAGATTTTGCATTTCTAACTTTGAGAATCACTGCTCTAGGCTGTGAGTGTGCTTCTTAAACTTTAATGTGCATGGCAGTCAATCACGGTGGTTTCTAGTTAAGATGTGGATACTGATTCCGGAGTTCCAGCAGACACTGGGTTTTGCATTTCTAGCACTCAGCCCCCCCAGGTAAAGAGCTTCTGCACCATCTGGAAACATTATCTTGACCCCAGCCTCCCAAATATAAAGTTAATAAAGCATTATAACACCTTTCTGTGCTGATTAACGTTGGTGAGGCACCATCCGTAGGTGTTTTGCATCATGGTGAAATTTATAGACATTGCACTGCCATGAATGATATGATAGATTTGAGTTGTAGAAAATCTGTGGCTACAGACTGGGAGAGAATGTGTGCAGGCTTTTTTTTTTCAAAGCCAATTTTTTATTGAAGCTTTGTGCATTTCATACAAAATTTCAAATCAAATCTAGACCCGTGCCCTCCTCCCTGCCTCCCCACCCCCACCCCACCAGAGCTCATGCATTCTTCCAGACATGTTTTTCATCTTTTTCTCCATGTGCAGGCTTATCTGGTAAGAGGTGTGCTACTGACTGTTTCGATTTTTGTGACGTAAGGGAAGAAGGGCCTATTTGGGCTCATGGTTCAGGGTGGGGAAGGCAGAGTGAGGGCTCCAACCTTGACAGCAGTGGCTTGTTACTATGGCACTGAGCTGACCAGGAGAGAAAGAGCTCCAGTTGAGGTAGGGCTGATTGTAACCCTCTAGGCCTGTCTCCCCATGACCATCAGCTTCCTTTAGCTAAGCTACCTTAAAGGTTGCACAACCTCCCCAAGCAGCAGCTGGCACCAACAGTTCCAACATTTCACACTCAATCCCAAACAAAATGTTAGGCAAAATACACAGAAAAGTCCCGTAACTTAACAGAAACAGTCAGTAGTCTTAAGCTTTTTTTTTCTTTTTTCTTTTTTGAGACAGGGTCTTTCTGTAACATACACTAGTCTGGAACTCTATGTAGATCAGGGTGGCCTCAATTGCACAGAGATCTGCCTGACTCTGTCTCCCAAGTGCTGGGATCAAAGGCAGGTACCACCGTTCTCAGCATTAGCCTGGTTTTTAAAGTGAGTTAAAGAGGCTGAAGAAAAGGCTCAGTGGTTAAAAGCACTGGCTGCTTTTGTAGAGGCACTAGGTTCGATTCCCAGCACCCACATGGCATCTAACAACTGTCTATAACTCCAGTTCCAGAGGAATCCAACACATTCTTCTGACCTCTGTGGGCACTTCATGACACAGATACACTTGCATACGTGGAGGTATGTACTCCTACACATACAATAGAAATAATAAATAAAATATTTAAAATGGGGTAAAGATTAAAAAGCCTCATATATATCTTTCTTCATCTCTCCACCCCTCTTCCTCTCTCCCTCTTCCTCTCCTCACTCTAGCTCTCCTCATATCCTTTTCTTTCTCATTCTAGCTTTATTTGTGACTCTAGAATTTACTAGTAGCTTGGAGCAAAATTGGTTAGAATCCTCCTTGAATAGACATTTATTCATGAAACACATGCAAGTGACCAGTAAATACACGAAAAAATATAATTTCACTAATCATCAATGAAATACAAATTAAAACCAAAATGAAATCACACTTCACACCTGGCAGGATGGCTATTGTAAAATTGACAGCATTAAGTGTTGGCAGGAATGTGGAGCAAAGGGAACAATTGCATATTGTTAGTGGGAATGTGTATTGGTGCAACCTTTATGGAAATCAACATGGAACTTCCTCAAAAATGTATAAATAGGGCTGGAGAGATGGCCTAGCAGTTAAGAGCTCCAACTGCTCTTGCAGAGGACCCGGGTTTGATCACCAGCACCCACATGGCGGCCGAGAACCGTCTGAAACTCCAATTCCAGGAGAACTCCAGTTCCAGGGGAATCTGACACCCTCTTCTGACCTCCATGGCAATGCACGACACGGGTGCACAGACTTGCATGCAGACAGTACATTCGTACACATACAGAAATAAATAAATTTAAAAAAATGTATAAATAAGACTCATTTGATTCTCTGTTACTGATAATCCTCAAAGAGATGAAATCAGTACTTCATGGAGATACCTGTGTTCTTATGTTCATTAGAACATTGTATGTAATAGCCAGCATATGGGAATAACCAGTATCTTTGAACAGATGAACTGAGAGAAATTATGACATAGATAAAATGGAGTATTATTCAGTCTTTAAAAAAGAGCTTGCCATTCATGAAAGCATGGATGAACCTGAAGAATATTATGCTAGACGTAACAAGCTAGATACAGTAAGAAAAGGACTCTGGTTTCAATTACGTGCAAAAAATTTTAAATGTTTTTTATTATTTTTATTTTATGCATATGAGTGTATTATCTGCATGTGTGTAAGTGCACTCTGTTGTGCAATGCCCACAGAAGTCAGAAGAAGGCATTGGATCCCCTGGAACAGAGTTACAGATGGTCGTTAGCAGCCATGTGGGCCCTGGGAATTGAACCCAGATCCTCTACAAGAGCAGCCAGTGCTCTTAACCACTGAGCCATTTCTCTAGTCCCTACATGTAAAATTTTTAAAAGCTGAAACCAAATAGTAGTTATAAGAATTGGAAGTTGAAACAAATGAGAAGATGTCAGTCAAAGGGTGCAGACTTAAGAAGCATGAACAAGTGTTGAGATCTGATATATAGCATGATGATTGTAGTTAAATATAGTACAACATACTGGAAATTTGTGAGAGAGAAGAACTTCAGGTGTTCTCACCATACAGCTCATATGGAAGGCGACTGTGCGAGATAGTAGACTAAGCTTGACTGCAGTAATCACCTCACTATTGTATTTATATTAAGACATCATGGTGGATAGCTTGAACATATACAGCTTTGATTTAGAAACAGAAAACGTGTAGACAAATATGTTGCACATGATATGTGGTATTGAGACAGCCTATTGTAAGCTGTATAAGCCTCTTCAAAGTGTATTGCTTTCTTTGACAGGAACAAGGCTATATGGGTAGAGGAAGAATTCTAGAAAATTCTTATTTCCATTTGGAAGTTGAGAAACCAAAAATCAGTATAGATAAATCAATCACATATTTAAGGTCATATAACTAATGCATGACAGGTCTTTTGAAACAAGTTCTCTGTTCAAATTCCAGTATGGTTTTCATTAAGAAACACTTGCAGATCTTTCTATCTAGTTACAAACATACTGACCTGGAAATTGTGTAAGAACTGATCTTTTAAATCAAATATTTCAACAATTCTTGTCAGTGTGATCCTTCCAATTCTCAGAAGCTGCCCTCATCCTTAACGCTATTGTGGTGCTCATCCAAGAGGCTCATTTCTTTACTCACTGGTGAAGCACCACATAAGAAGGTTACAGCCAACAGCAGGCTGCACAAACAGCAGAAATACTATAAGATTATAAGGGAGCTGAAGAAGTCCTGTCGCCTGGTGACATCACAGTAGCTGTTACTTGTCCTTGAACAGCACATTATTCATGTCTGTGGAGATGCTGGTACAAACAGCCCTCTTATGTGCAGTATATAATATATACTAGTGATAAACAACTGTGTCACTTGTCTGTGTGTTTACTATATTTATGTTATGTTATTTTACACTATAGTCCTACCTACATATAAAAATACTGCAAAATGATAGGCCATATTATACTAGCAGCTGCCTCATGCATCATTTTTGTTCTTCATTTTCTTGTCTGAGATGGGCTCTCAACATATAGCCCGAGTTAGTCTTGAATTCTGCATTCTTTTGCTTCAGCATCCTACACACCACACCATACCCAGCTGACTTCATGCATGTTACATCAGGACTGTATCAACAGTGTGTGTTGAGTGGCTGACCCTTACCATCCATGTTTTGTAAGCGCATTTTATGATGGTTGCACAAGAACAAGATTGCTTAACAGATTTCTTGGAACACATCCCCCTCTCTATCTATCTTATGTGTATGTACTACTTTTCAATGTTTGGAAAATCCAGAAAATTAGAAGACCTCTGTACAGTTAAAAGAGAAACAGGAAGATGAGAAGACAAAAGCTTATGGAATTTTATCATAAAATTTTGACTCTGTATCCTCTCTCAGGTTGGGGATACTGTCAAAAAAGTTTCAAATAATAGTAATTTATATTCCTTCTCCTTCAAGCTAAACCATATAAAAAATTCCATGCAGAAAGGGACAAATTGTGTGCTGTGTTACTGAGAGATAGTGGTTTCTAGTGCATAGTGTCAGAGAACAAATCACAATGGAGCAGAGAGAACATTTACTTCAAAGAATTATTGCAAGGAGAGGAAAGGATTTGGCAAAAAGTGTTGTTTGTTTTACAGAGAGGAAACAAGAAAGAATGGGGTGAATGTGTGTTGAGGTGAAGGTGGATGAAAAGGTGGTATAGTCTGACAATACATCAGAGAATGTTTTACCCTGAGACTAGCCTATAACCACTTAACAGGTTTTTAAAGAGAGCCATGTTCTGGCTCTGGATGAAGGCAAGCTGAAGTTCAGAGACCTTAGAGATCTTGCCATCCAAAATCTGGTTAGCAAACATTTTGTTTCGATTGATCAGTGAGATGAGCAGTTTAGCTAATCATTTATGAAGTAAAGAATGAGAATCTGGCAAATCTGTGTGGTCTCATCTCAGGTAAACAAGATGATTCTAGATATGCTACATAAGTCAGATAGGCAAGGTCATTTGTTTCCTGGGATACAAAAGGTGGGTGTTTATTAACTTTTGCTATTTCCCAGGAGCACAGGAAAATGTAATATCAATACAATATAAACATGACTATGTACATAGCTTCTTTTTGTGCAAACCTAAAGAAGTTCCTGAGACAATTTTAACTATGTACAATAATTAAGAATGTCAAAATTTAATTCCTGTTCAAGATGACTAAATTATAATTATTACATCATATAACATGTTAGAAATTTTTCTTCATATTGCAAAATCTTTAAGAGAATGATATCTTATATATCTTAATAAAATACAAAACCATACTGTTTTCTCAAAAAAGCCTTTCTAGATACAGATTGCCATGTAACTCAGAAGGCTGTTGGTTGCTTACCACAGTTAAAACGTGGGCACTTATTTCTCTTTCACAATAAGGAAAACTCAATAGGGATTGAGAAACTGCAAGAGTTGTTGACTGTGTCCTTGTAACACGTTTTTAACAGATGCTCAATTCATACTTGGTTAAATAAAAGATTTAGTTGCTTTTTGTTTGTTTATTGAATGTATTTGAGTATTTGCCTGCATATATGTATGTATTCTCTGTGCTTACCTGGCGCCCATAGAAGCTAAAAGAGGACATTGGATCTCCTGGAACTGAAGTTACAGTTGTGAACTATCACGTGAGTGCTGGGAACCTAACCCAGTCCTCTGCAAGAGCAACAAGTGCTTTTAACAACTAAACCATCTCTCCTGCCCTTAAAAGGTATTTTTAATAATAGAATTATTGTTTCCATTTTAAAAAGTTATATTACCCCATGTCCTCCATTGTGGATCGTTTTGACCAAGACATTTGCTGTAATTTAGGTTTATGAAAACTGGAACTATGTGAAGCATTCACTTTATGATATTCTTTAGTCCATGTAAGTTGAATATTACCACTAATCAATAATAACTGACATGTATTAGGTGCTTATTATAGGTTAAATATCTGTTATGGTATATTAAAAGTTATATGTTAAGTACTTTATATATATTAGCTCTTTTCACTTCTAAAATAATTTTAAGAATAATATGTAGATTGTATATTAAATGTTTGCAGTAATTTATACACAAATATGAATAAGGATAGTAAAAATATCTAAACTATTATAATTGTGAACAGACTTAGGTCATATAAAGTACATTCTGAGCTGGGCATGGTGTTGGGACCCCGTAATCATAGACACTCAGGAAGTGTAAGCAGGATGATTGTGCTTTTAAAGTTAGCGTTGGTGACAGAGTGAGACCTCATCTTGTTATAGAAAATTGGGCAGCTGAGAATCCAAGCATTCACCCAGAGAGTTGGACAACTTACTTTTTTTTTTTTTTTGTCTTTTTTGAGACAAGGTCTCCCTGTAGCCCCAGCTGTCCTGGAACTCACTCTGTAGACCAGGCTGGCCTTGAACTCACGAAGATCTGCCTGCCTCTGCCTCTTGGGTGCTAGGATTAAAAGCATGTGCCACCACGCCCAGCTGACAACTCACTTTTTACTATACTAGCAGACCGGATGACCTAACACTCTTAGATTCTGGACCCTGATTACAGAAATCCACAGGCTTTTATAGTGTTTTTCCCAACCTTTTTAACATTTACAGCATTGGTGGGTTTAGACTATAGTCTATGTGACTTTCAGCATAAATGTCTATGCATATATAAGCCATTGTAGGAAATTCCTTTCACTGTCAAGAGGTCAGCATGTTTACAGAAGCAGATTGTGCAGGCAAGTGTTGATAGCCTTAACTGTGTAATTTACTGCTTGCACCAAAATATGTCTAACGGACATTTCACCAGATGACTGTGGTACTTGCTTCTGGCCCCTTTTGTGTTCTCCATATTCTCTATCAGCATAGTTAAGTAATTACTAAGAAGGCATTGCAGAGTGAATACTAGTTGTCCTGAAGCATAGTAGAGTACAAGAATTAGTTATAAGAAAATGATCTCAGGGGCTGGAGAGATGGCTCATTGCTTAAGACCACTGCTGTTCTTCAGAGGACCTGGGTTCAGTTCCTAGCACCAACATGGTGGCTAACAACCATCCATAATTCCAGGTACTGGAGATCTGAAGCCCACTTCTGACCTCGGACACTGCACAATATGGGCACACTTAGACACATGCAGACAGTATACTCATACACATTAAAAAGGGAAATCGCCAGCCGTGATGGCACACGCCTTTAATCCTAGCACCCAGGAGGCAGAAGTAGGCGGATCTTTGAAAGTTCAAGGCCAGCCTGGTCTACAGAGTGAGCTCCAGGCCAGCTGGGGCTACAGGGAGACCCTGTCTCAAAAAAAAAAAAAAAAAAAAAAAAAAAAAAATGATCTCGGACAAAGAGCAACATTAAATGCATGGACATATTTCTTTTATTCTTCAATCTCAAAAAAGAATATTGTGATGTCAGAATATCTATATTTCCTACAGTTACATTGTATATCATTACCGAAATAGATAAATTACAAAAATGTAGTGTGGTAAAAGGAATTTTCACAAGAATTTTGTTCCACCCCAAATTTGCTATAACCATTTATAATGGTTTCTCATGTGGTTATATGACTAGATTGCACACGGGAAGTAGAGGCAGGCAGATCTCTCTGAGTTCCATGCCAGCCTGGTCTATATGGTAAGTTCCAGGCCAGCTGGGGCCACAGGGAGAGCCTGTCTCAAAAAGACAAAACAAGATTTGGGGGAGGGGATGAAAAATATAGAAGAGGAAATCATTGGCATTGGATGAAATTTATATAGCATAAAGTTACCTCTGTAAATCACAGAAAATATTGATTGAATATGATATAAGCTAAAAGTATTAACTGTAAATCAGTAATCAGTAGTTCTGAACAGGATCCATATTTCTTAGCGAGGTACCCAACTGGTAATCTCCCAAAGGAAAAGAAAAATGCCATAGGGGATGGTGGTGCTTTTCCTTTGACTTTTTCCAATGAACTAGGCTTTTTTTTTTTTTTTTTTTTGTGTGCCTCCCCCAGGGCACTCAGCCCTTCTGCACCTCCCATCTCAGCACTCCCTGGGGTCCTCACATGACTGAGATGTCCTTTCCAGGTGAACTAGGCTTAACAGGCAAGTTGGGTAGATAAAATAACTGAACGCAAATGAAACTGCTCCACGGACTTCTTCCAATTCCAAAGTCCTTGTTCTGTAAAATCTGCTTGGACCTGTTGGGTCATGATGGTTGAGTGTTTCTCTGCCAAAGAAAACTGGCATGTCATCCCCCTTTCCTCTTCTACCTCTTGATGTCTTTGTGTGCTCAAGAAATGGAGGAAGGGTGAAGGAAGAATTAAAAGAAGAGCCTCTTTTGTCCTGTGTTCTTTGCCCTCTATTGCCCCAAGGCAGAACCTTAATTATAGCTTTGAAATGCAAAGCCAACTCATTTAGATTAATAGAAAGGAGCTGCTATTTTAGAACAAGCAAAATTGTAATTATTCTTGAATCATTTCCAGAATATAATTTGCTCTGTATCTTATTTCAAAATTTGTTTAATATAAGATAACGATGACTATCAGAATTAATTCAGGTAGTTATTAGAAGGTAGTTTTCTTTTTGAACAAGTTCTACAAACTGGCTACTGTTCTAGGTACGGAAAATACACTAGTGAAAACAACAAAAAACCTGTTCTTCTGGAATTTAATTCTAATGATAGATATAATAAAATTTAATATGATTTCAAGTAACATTAAGTGCTTTGAAAAGAAAGCAAGATAAAACATAAAAAATATGATAGATAATCAATAAACATAATCTGATTTCAAGTAACCTTAGTACACTGAACAGAAGCAAAACAAAATAAAACATAAAAATGTGTGTATTGTGTGTGTGTGCTGTGTTTGTGTATCCCTTTCTTACAAGGTGATCGAGGAGAGATTTCTATGAAATGAGAGAACAAGACAAGTAACATTATCCAAGTAAAGGGTAGATCAAGTACAAACTTTTAACACTGGGGCTCAGGCTTGGAAGTAAACCAGTATGATAAAGCAGAATGGGGGTATGAGTAAAAGGAAGCATTAAGTCAGAAGGGGATCTTGGAAGCTGGTCATAATAGGATGTAATAGGTCATGACTTAGAATTTTGAATTCTATTTTGTTATTGAAATCTAATGGAGAGTTTTAGTAGAAGAATAGCATATTTACATTTACATTTGTAAAAATAAGTATACTGCAGAAAAAATTGTGTTGGATAGACATTTACATCTACATGGATGAAAGGAAAACACTGGAAATGGTAGCCATGAGGCTTAATGAAAAATACTTGGTTAAACCAGGCACAGTGACACATTCCTATAATCCCAGCACTCAGGAGGATGTGAGGCAAGAGGATTGTGAGTTCAAGGCCAACCTGGACAATATAACAAAGATGTGTCTCAAAAAAACAAGATGGTGCCCCTTTGAAACAAAACAAATCACCCCAAACAAAGCAAAACACCTTTATTACCTTTCTACTTATGAAAAGACAACTGACTATTAAAAGCAAATATAACTATATATTGTGTATAGAGTATGTGACATATGAAAGGTGAAATATATATCAAGTGTGTATAGCATTCAAACAGGGAGAGGAGAAGCAGAAGGCTATCATGTTATCACACCATGGGTGGTATGATTAAATGTTGCATATCTGCAGTGATAATTTGTAGATATATGCCGCAATTTATAAGCAACCACTAGAATAAAGCAAAAACTTATGGCCAATAATAAATTCAGCCATATCAAGAGGCACTAAATGTAAATTCCTTAATTATCCCAGAGATAAAATAAAATCTATGAAAACAAGACACTATTATATATAACTTACAAAACATGTAACTTTATATCTAAAGGCACAAAAAGTTGAAAGGAAATTGATGGAAAAATATATACAATAGAAACTAATAAAAAAGTGCTTGGTTTGACTACTTTAGGAAAAGTAGATTTTAGCAAAAGGATACTAAGAAGCACAGATATGATACTTCATAGGCAATGTATATAGATATATGGAGGCAATTCTTTATTATTTTTTATTGTTATTAAACTTTTCCCATAAGTCATACATAATTTCTCAATTGAATCTAGAGTCGCTTCCCTTTCCATGGCCCCCGCCAAACCCAAATCCCTGCACTCTGCCATAATGGAGGCAATTCTTTTTTTTTTTAATTTTATTTATTTTTGTATGTGTATGAATGTACTGTCTGCATGTAGGTCTGTGCACCCGTATCGTGCAATGCCACAGAGGTCAGAAGAGGGTCTCAGATTCCCCTGGAACTGGAGTTCTCCTGGAATTGGAGTTACAGACGGTTTTTAGCTGTCATGTGGGTGCTGGGGATCGAACCCGGGTCCTCTGCAAGAGCAGTTGATGCTCTTAACTTCTAGGCTATCTCTCCAGCCCCAATTCTTTAAAAAAGTTTTTGAAATAGGGTCTTCTGTTTCCCAGGCTGGTCTTGAACTTGTTGTATAGCTGAATTCATTTTATAAAAAATATATTATCATTTTTATAAATTAACTGCATTAGCTAAAATTTTTCTAAGACTGTTTCCATTTATGTTCATGATGGATAACACATACCTGAAATTTTCTTCTCATATCTTTGTCTGATTTTGGTATCAGATAATAATCATATCAGAGAATAGGAAGTACCAGGCCAGCTAGGGCTACAGGGAGACCCTGTCCCCAAAATAAGTAAAATAGAATAAAATACTGAATAAAAATTATGGCAGGCAGATAATGTAATAGAGGGGTATTTCTAACGCAAACTTTATATTAGATAAGAATAAAGGCCTTAAATCAACGATCTCAACAGTAAATGAAAGACAAAATACACCAAAAAAGGAAAAAAGATCAGAGCAAAATCAGGGAATCACAAAAAATAAAAATTAATAATGAAAATCAGTGTAATCAATATTGGTCTTTGAGATAAAAAAAAGAGCAGATAACCTTATAACTACATTCATTGAGCTCAAAACCAAAGAATCAAGAAAACAAATGACCAAATTAAAAATGGGCTATCAATCTGAATGGAGAGTTCTTTTTTTTATTATTATTTATTTTTGTATGTGTATGAATGTACTGTCTGCATACGGGTCTGTGCACCCGTGTCGTGCAATGCCACGGAGGTCAGAAGAGGGTGTCGGATTCCCCTGGAACTGGAGTTCTCCTGGAATTGGAGTTTCAGACGGTTCTTAGCCGCCATGTGGGTGCTGGGTATCGAAGCCAGGTCCTCTGCAAGAGCGTCGGTGCTCTTAACCGCTAGGCTATCTCTCCAGCCCCATGAATGGAGAGTTCTTAAAAGAAGAAATAAAAATAGAAAAGAAACATCTTCAAATCTGTTCATCATCCTTAGCAATGAAGGAAATTCAGATTAAAACTACTTCCAGATTTCATTTTACACTAGTCAGATTATTTAAGCTCAAGAAAAAGACAACTGATGACAAATGCTGGTGAAGATTTGTGGGAAAGAGAAAAGAACCCTCATCTACCGCTGGTGGAATTGCAACTGGTGCAGCCACTGCACAATCAGTGTGAGGACTCACAAGGCTAAAAGTAGGTTGGACCATGTGACCCAGCTATACCACTCCTTGGCATATATCCACAGGACTCTGTTTTCCATGAAGAGATCAGCCATGTTCACTGACACTCTTCACAATGGCTAGGAAATAGAAACAATATAAATATACAAGTGATGAATGGGTACTGTGATACATATACACAATGAAATTCTATTCAGCTGCAAGCAAAAATGAAATAATTAAAATTTCACATAAATGCATGGAACTGAGAAACCTTATACTGAGTGAAGAACCCAGACCCAGAAACGCAACATTTTCTCTCTTATTTGTTTTTTTTTTTAATTTTATTTATTTATGTGTATGAATGTACTGTTTGCGTGTAGGTCTGCGCACCCGTGTCGTGCAATGCCGCGGAGGTCAGAAGAGGGTCTCGGATTCCCCTGGAACTGGAGTTCTCCTGGAATTGGAGTTACAGACGGTTCTTAGCGGCCATGTGGGTGCTGGGGATCGAACCCAGGTCCTCTGCAAGAGCAGTCAGCACTCTTAACCGCTAGGCCATCTCTCCAGCCCCGTTATTTGTTGATATTAGTTCTGAATACTTATTTATTGTTTTTTTTTTATTTTATGTGTATGAGTGTACTGCTTGCATGTGTGTTAGTGCACCCATGTCATGCAATGCTTGTGGACATTAGAAGAGGGCATCAGATCCCTTAGAACTGGAGTTATGGATGGTTGTTAGCTGCCATGTGGTACTGGGGGTCAAATCTGGGTCTCCTGCAAGAGCAGCCAGTGCTCTTAACCACTGAGCCATCTCTTCAGCCCCATCTCTGAATATTAGGCCACATCCCTAATCGACACATGTACAATGCCGTCTCTACACCTCAGGATCAGGGAACCTCATGGAAAAGGCGACAGAAGGATTTTAAGAGCTGGAGCATCAGGGCTCCTGCTGTTAGACAGTATCTTCAGCATGACTGGGTAGCTGTACCCATGAAATCTGAACAATATGGCTGCCTAAATAAGACCTGCATGGTGACAATACTAGTTGACATGTCAATGTGGATGGGGGAATCTCATAAGGTCCCACCCTTAGATGAAGAGGTAGAGGCAATCAATGGCTACCGAGAGAGGAAGAATCAGCTTTCTCCAGGGGTGAATTGCTTGATAGGTTATCCACTCCTGAGTGGCCAGCCTTAAACACAGCTGTATATGAGCAACACTAAATGGACTCACTAGGTTATACTTGTAGGTACACATGCACACACACACACACACACACACACAAACAAACATATATAACAATAACAATAATAATGAAAGAAGATGTGATCATGAAATTGAGAAGGGGTGTGGAGGAGATGGATGGATTTGGAGGGAGATGAGTAAGAGTTGAAAATGTTGTAAATACAGCACATGTGTATGAATTCTAAAAAAAGACTCATAAAAAGAGAAAAGGGAGAACAACTTTAATACCAGGAACTTAAGTTAAAATTACAGTTTTTCTGTATTATGCAGATTTAACTTTATGTTAATACAGTTGACCAATTAGATGAAATGTTCAAATTCCTTGAATGATTCCAACCATGTCACATTATCCAGGAAGATACTATAGGCAACCTGGGTTCCTAGAAATTTATTGTAGTAAATAATTTGTAGTTTATAAATTTCCACAAAGAGAATTCTATCCCAACATTCTTTCACTATTAAATTTTACTATTCACTTAAGCAAACAATAATGTAATTTTTTCACTAGTTCTTCTAGAAAATTTCTGAGGAATTATTCTTTTATCTTCTGGCTGATCATTATCTGATACCAGAATCAGACAAAGATGTAAGAAAAAAAAAATTCAGACCCATATTATCTACCATGAATGTAAATGGAAATTACAGTCTTGCAAAATTTTAGCTACTGTATTCAATTTGTAAAAATGACAGTATATGTTAGCCAAGTAGTACTATTCCCAAAATACAAAGTTTAAACCAACCATATCACTTAAAAATTAATATCTGCATTTCAGTGTATTAATCAGCTTTGGCCGCCATAACAAAGCACCAAGCCCCAGATAGTTAAACAAAAGAAATCTATTTCTCAAAGTTATATATGCTGGGAATTACAAGGTCAACACTCTGTCAGGGTTCAGGCTTCTGATGAGAATATTATTTATTTATTTATTTATTTATTTATTTATTTATTTTTTATATCTATTCATTCAATTCATTCATCCATCCATTTATTCATTTTATTGATGTATGTTCTCTCTCTTTCTGTGCTTGCTTGTCTATGACTGTAATATATGCACATGAGTGCACTTCTCTTGGAGGCCAGAGGCATCAGATCTCCTGTAACTGGCATTGCAGATTGTTGCAAACTGCCTGATATAAGTGCTGGGAGTCAAAGTCACATCCTCTGCAAGAGGAGGAGCAAGTGCTCTAACTTCGAGTCATCTTTCCAGCCCCATGGCTGTATCTGAGAGGAGACTTACTCTTATGACCTCCTGTCACCTTTAGTGCCTCATAAGCTCTGTGTTCTAAATATAGCCAGGCCGAGCTTGGAGTGTCAACCTAAATGTTCATTGAAAAGCTTTTGTTACATTGTCGCGACCCCCTTCCTCCAGCGAAAGAAGACAACACGAGAGCGATCTTCCTCAAGCAGTTTATTCGGGCACCCTTACATCCGCTCTCTCCCTCTCCTACCGGTTTACCACTTATAAGGCATGTCATAACCAATCAATTTCCACCACATGGGTCTCAAGGATAGGATATCTCTATGTGGAACAGAGGGCTTCAGCAAGGCCAAACCAAATAAGGACATGTTTACTGCATGGAGCGCTCACCCCTGTGGGGGTGGGAGGCAGAAACCGGTGCCATCTTTGAGGCGCGGCACTTCGCAGCTCCCAACATTACATGACAGTTGTGAACATCCAGGTGATAACCTTGCTAGACCATTCATTCACAGAACAGTGAGAAACTCCTCTGTACAGGGCTTTTGTACAAGAAAATGCTCAGGAGAGAAGGGCTGGAATGGATACAAGTGTCATAGCACCAATTCTAACAGCATTCTGGCTAAGCTTATTCTTTACTCAGCCTTTTAATAAAAATATTAGTGTGAAAACAAATAACAAAACATATATTAATAGATAAGTCTGTAGAAAGAAACATGGGTAGTTGATGTTTTTGAGTGTTTGAGGGAGTGCGAACGCATAGATTAACATGTTCTAAGTTGGTGTTCTCATCTTCTTCCTCTACTGGTTTCGCTTCATGAAAGACTTCCCATTGTACATTATTTATAGTAGAAAAAAATGGGAAGCAATATTCAACAGTAGAGGAACACATATGTAAACCATAGCAGATTTGTTCAATGTTATGTAAGTCTTTGAAAACAATCTTTAGAAAAGCCTTGAAATAATGTGGGAAACGTTCTTGAGGTAATTTTAAATGAGGAAACTAAAACACATAATTAACTGTAATGAATAATCTTGGAAACCATTGGATTAAACACACAGTTTTAAACATTTAAAAATGTATCCATGAGGGTTGGAGAGATAGCTCAGTTGGTAAAGTCATGTGTCAGACAAATAGGATGACCTGAGTTTGTACCTGGATCCCCTTGATAGAAGGAGAGAATCAGATCCTACAAATTGTCCTATGACCTCTATAGGTCATACAAATACATACACACACACACACACACACATACACACACACACACACACACACAAATAACATTCTGTGAGTTGAAAGAACAGAGTCTTATGATAAAAAAGAAAATGAAGGCATGAGCAAAAGAAACGAAGCAGAAGGTTGGAGCTGGCACATCTGTAAAACCCAATAAATTTGGAAATTCATCTGCATGTTGGGGGCACTAACTTTGGAGCATGGTTCAGAACCAGGAGGCTAATGAAACCCAGAACCAAAGTGAATCTGAATAGAAACCATCTCCCATTCAGCCCCAGCACTGGAGGCTGTGCCTCAGTATGTTGAAGAAATAGAGTATTACAGACAATACAAGCTAAGAAAGTGTCACCCCCAGAGCCTGAGAAAGGATATTTGAAAAGCCCTTTCCCAAAGTATAAGGAAAATGATGGACTGTCTGAGACATAAAAGAAGAAGAGTGAACCGGGCAGCAAATATGAGGGTCCGAAAACAAGTGCTGATCAGGTGAAAATGAACAGCCTATGGGGTTATAAGAAAACAGACAAAACACTTGATAATAATAACATGCGTATCAGGGAGGGGATAAAGGGATCAGTATTCAATGGCCTTGGTATTACTCAGGTGAAAGGAGATACTCTGGCAATTTGAAATATTGGTAGGTTTACTGTGCAAACTGAAAATTCTATGACAATAAATCCACGTCATAGTACAACTTACAAAGGATTAAGATGATACTTCCTGCAATTGAAAGTAAAACGAGAGAAAAGTGTGAACTACAAGTTAAGAATTTTAAAATCGATATACAGAGTCAATGCAGTCCCAATCAAAATCCCCATGAGTTTCTTCACAGTCTTAGAAAAAGAATCCTTAAATTCATATGGAAAAACAAAAGACCCTGAATAGCTAACGCAACCCTGAGTGAAAAGTGCAATACATGGGGGATTGCTTTACCAGACTTCAAGCTATATTACAGGGCTACAGTCATAAAGACAGCCTGGTACTGGCACAAAAACAGACCTGTTGATCAATGGAACAAAATTGAAGATCCAAACTTGAGCTTATACAATTTCAGCCACCTCATATCTGACAAAGGGGCAAAAAAAGCTCATTAGAGGAAGGATAGCATCTTCAGCAAATGGTGTTGGCAAAACTGGATCAGCATTTGTAGAAGAACAAAATTAAACCCCTACCTCTCACCCTGTACAAAAATCAACTCCAAGTGGATCAAAGATCTCAACATGAAACCTGAAACCCTGAAGGTGATAGAAGAAAAAGTTGGCAACGACCTATAAGACATAGGTGTAGGAAAAAACTTTCTAAATCAGACAGCAGCTGCACAGGAAATAAGGTCAACAGTTGATAAATGGGACCTCATCAAACTCAAAAGCTTCTTATTTTTTTTTCCAAATTCAAAAGCTTCTATACAGTGAAAGAAACAATCAAGAAAGTGAAGGGAAAACCCACAGAGTGGGAAAAAATCTTCACCAGTGATACTCTGACAGAGCATTATTATCCAGAATATATACACTACTCAAAAAAACAAAGAAGAAAACAAATGACTCACTCAAAAGATGGACTAAAGAGTTGAACAGAGACTTCACCAATGAGGAAGAAAAGATGGCTGAGAAACATCTTTTTTTTTTTTTCTTTCTTTTTGTATTTTTGAGACAGGGTCTCCCTTTAGTCCCAGGTGGCCTGGAACTCACTCTCTAGACCAGGCTGGCCTTGAACTCCCAGAGATCCACCTGCTTCTGCCTCCCTGAGTGCTGGGATTAAAGCCACGCCCGGCCGAGAAACATCTTAAAAAAGTGTTCAACATCCTTAATAATTAAGGAAATGCAAATTAAAACCACTCTAAGATATCATCTCACTCTGAAAAGACTGGCTAAGATCAAGAAAACAAAAGACACCAAATGCTGGAGAGGTTGTGGGGAAAGGGGAACACTCATCCAATGCTGGTGGGAATGTAAACTTATACAACCACCGTGGAAAGCAGTGTGGAGAACCCTTAAAAGCCTCAAAATGAACGCCACCATACCACTCCTGTGTATACACCCTCAAGAGTCATCCTGCTGCAAAGATACATCCACATCTATGTTTCTTTCTTTTTTTATTTTTTATGTGTATGGATGTACTGTCTGCATGCAGGTCTGTGCACCTGTGTTGTGCAATGCCGCAGAGGTCAGAAG
Source organism: Rhizomys pruinosus (assembly GCA_009823505.1). NCBI lineage: Eukaryota > Metazoa > Chordata > Mammalia > Rodentia > Spalacidae > Rhizomys > Rhizomys pruinosus. Next base: position 866,116 of record VZQC01014000.1, on the reverse strand, counting down.
AGGGTGTCAGATTCCCCTGGAACTGGAGCCAAAGATGGTTCTCAGCTGCCATGTGGGTGCTGGGGATCGAACCAGGTCCTCTGCAAGAAAATCTTGTATAATATTCACTATTTTATCAGACAAAATAGGTTTTGAAGGCCAAAAAACCCCATAAAAGTTAATAGGCTCAGTTCTATCCCAGATCTCTGTACCCCTTCAGCCTTAGCAGGATTAATGCATCTCTCAACTCTCATCAGAGAAGTGTCCTTATGCTGCAGATGGTGATTAACATAGAAACTCACCACTGGTCAAATAAATTTTGAGTGAAATACCATGTAATTTTAAATTAAATATACATTAATAGAATATAGACCCATGTCCCTCTTCCGCCCCTCCCACCCCTCCCAGTTCACCATTTCAGTCAGTTTTCTGATGCAGTCTTTCTGTTGTTCTTTTAATATGCATCCCTCTTCACAAGAAATATTAATAACTGGGTTATTGCTGCTAGCATCCACATATTAGGGATACCATTCATCATTTGTTTTTCTGTGATTGTGTTACTTCACTTAATATAATATCCTCCAGCTCCATCCATTTACCTGCAAAGTTCATGATATCATCCTTCTTTATTGCTGCATAGAACTCCATTGTGTACATGTACCACATTTTTTCTATCCACTCATCAGTTGAG
>VZQC01014000.1:843231-863116 GCA_009823505.1 Rhizomys pruinosus | reverse complement strand
GTATGACATAATGAGTGACATCAATGCTATCTGCAAACAACTGTGTCATTGTATTGTAGAATCCCTTAAAAATAAAAAAAAAAATAAAAAAAAATAAATAAAATAAAAAAAATAAAAAAAATAAAATTTTCGATGCAGAAAAAAAAAAGAAACTCACCACTGGTCAATGTGGAGAGAACAAGAGGCTGCAGAGTGTTCACCCCTGAATAGGACACCTGTACCAAACTTCTGCCTCCCAAGGCTCAGGGATCATTGTGGAGAGGGGACAGAAAGGCTGTGAGAGCCAGAGGTGGTGGACGGCCACAGGAGACAGAGTTTTCCCAACAGCTGGTCAGTCACTCATGTGAACTCACAGCAATGGTGACAGCAAGCACAAGTCCCATTCAAGCTCCAATCAGATGAAATCCCGGCACAGGCATGGGGAAGTAGTAAGAAACTGCAGCACTACCTTAGGAAATTATGTCAATGGATGGCTGCGGGATGGCTGAAAGAGTGACATTCTCTTTCAAGCACCGGACTTGGCTCCAGTGCTTGACTCTGACCAGGCTCCAATGGATGGACTCATATTTAAGGACATTCAGGGACACAAATTAAACTCTATAGGCTTTACTATATATCTAATAGAGTACATTAAATTGGGCAGAGGGAAATAAGGGGAGGGGATCTAAATACCATCAAATTTTATTGTAAGAAAACTGCAAAAATTCATGTAGGATCCATTATTTTCAGGAAGTGTATTTGTTAGTGACTGACAACTGTATCAGGAAGAAGTAAGAAGCATGCAATTCGTGCATGAATCACGATAAATTATCACAAATAAAGCATACACATTTTTGTAAACACGTGTGCAGTATTTTTTTACTAAACACTAGTCCCTAAAAGAAGTGCCAATATTCTAAAGACTGATATTTTGCAGATCACGTTATTTGATAAAAATAAAATTAACCTAAAAAAGTCTAGCAAAAGATTAGTTAACAAACAAACAAACAACAAAAATCCTGTAGGAAAGTAATGGGAAAGATGTTTTAAGGAATTCATAAAGAGGAAACTACGAAGAAAATGAAAAAAAAAAAAAAAACAACCCTAAAACTGAATGACAACAAAACACTAATACATCAAAACTTGTGGAAAACAGCCAAGGCATTATTAGTGGAAACATGTAGCTTTTAGGACTTTTAGTAAAAAGTCTGAAAATTAGCCAGGCATGGTGGCTCACACCTTTTATCCCAGCACCCGGGAGGCAGAGGCAGGTGGATCCCTGTGAGTTCAAGGCCAGACTGGTCTAAATAGTGAGTTTTAGGCTAGCTGGGGCTGCAGGGAGACCCTCTCTCAAAAAGCCAAAAAAAAAAGACAAAAGGAAAAATAAAAAAAGAAAGTCTGAGAATTAGTGGAATGAATGGAACCTAATAAGTTATAAAAAAAGTAGGAATAAGCAAATTCTATGAATGTAGAAACAAATAATGAAAACAACAGATGTCAGAAAGAAAAACAAACATGATACAAACTACTAGTGAAAATAAAAATCAGATTTTTGTAAGATTAATAAAATTGATAAAGCACAGGCAAGCAATCATAAAAAGGAAAATTGCAAAAAAAGAGAAAGTAATAAAAAGGGACAGAACAGATCACTGTAGCTTTTAAGACAGTGAAGATATTATACATCCTTCTGTTTTAAGATAGTAGAAATTTACAGAAAATTAATAAAAGTTCCTCAAGAAATATCTCTTATCAAAATGACGTAAGAGGAGATGGATACCAAATACCCTATTTCCATAAAGCTGAAACTGTAGTGCTAAGGGGCGTGGGTGGACTCTGGCCAGTTTTTATATAGCCTACCAAGTAAAAACAGTTTCCTCTTTCCTTTCCTTTAAAATTTTTTTTCCCCCTTGGGGCTAGAGAGATGGCTCAGCAGTCAAGAGCACTGGCTACTCTTACAGAGGACCAGGACTCAATTCCCAGCACCCACAGGGAGATTAACAACCATCCATAACTCCAGTTCCAGAGGATCCAACACCCTCTTCTGACCTTCAGCAATGCAGAACACAGGTGCACTTACTTGTAGGCAATACACTCATACACATAAATAATAAAATATTAAAAATTTTTTCTCCACGTCCTTCTCTCTCTCCTCTTTCTTCTTCTTCCTCCTCTTCATTTGTTGTCTGAAATGAGGTCTTGCTATGTTTCCCAGGATTTAATTGAGCTTTCTGTCCAGTTCCCAGGCTTACATTTTGAAGGTTAAAAGATAATAAGAAGCTGGGTGTGGTGGCACACGCCTTTAATCCTAGCACTTGGGAGGTGGAGGCAGGCAGATCTCTGTGAGTTCAAGGCCAGCCTGGTCTACATAGTGAGCTCCAGGCCAGCTGGACTAAAGGGAGACCCTGTCTCAAAAAGACAAAAAACAAACAAACAAAAAAAAAAACTAATAATAATAAGAAAGAAAAAGAAAAGAATCAAAGAAAAATGTATGACAAAGATTATGTTATCCACAAAATCTAAAATACTCATTATCTGACCTTTTTCAGAAAATGTTTACTGACACTGCAATATACTCTTTTAATCACTATTTCAAAATCCTTTTTCAATAGCAAAATAAATCATCCAATTATTGTGTGCCATGTTTAAATAAGTATATTTCAAGGAAGATGTAGAAATGGCCAACATGTTTATGAAAAACAACATATCAGTCAGGAGGCAAGTACAAGTCACAAAAGATCAGTTAATATAAAAAAGATAGATGATAAATTCTAGCACACATCTAGAGAGAGGAGAACTCCTGCATAATAGTGGTGGTGAACTCACAGGAGATTGTCCCTGTCAGCAGTCGGTCATGGATAGGAGAAGAGTTGAGGGTATCTTATCCCCTACTGTGGAGCTATGGGCTATTGATAGATTCTGGGAGAGGAGGAATCACTGCCTTCTGTTGTGTAGTGACTGCTGAGCTCACCAGGTTCCAATGGGTAGCTCCAAAGTCATGGTCACATAGAGAGTCCTGGTTAAACACAGCAGGTCAAAAAACAGAATGAAAGAAATAGGGAAAAGAGATTTGTAGGGAAAGGGCAGGTCTGGGAGAATAAACAGGAGTGAGAGAGACTAAAGAGGGGCGGGATGAGAGCAATCAGAATGTATGGAATTGTCAAGAACAAATTTAATTAATAAAAAATTAAAAATGTAATAATTAAACTCACCCACATGCAATAAAAACTACAGTAATTTTACTTTGAGGAAATGAAATCAGTATGTCACACAGAGATCAGCATTCTCATGTGCATTGCAAGACTACGGATAATAGCTACAAATGAGAATAGTCCATGTTTCCATCAACTGACATGAAAATGTGGTTTATGTACACAAGGGAATATTGCTCAGCCATAAAAGGATACATTCCTATCATTTGTGACAATATAGATGGGATTCTAGGTCATGTTAGACACAGACATGGTCTTACCATGAGGAGTCTAAAGAGTTGGCTTCATAGAAGTTGGAGTAGAAAAGTGGTTACCAGAGGTTGGATGGAGGAGGAGGAAGGGGTGCGAAGGTGAATATGTTAGGATAAAGACATTCTGGTGTGCCATTTTACAATAAGGTGGCTAGAGAATAAATTGTTTATTTTTAATCTAGAAGAAAGGATGTTCAATGTTACATTATAGAGAAATGATACATATTTGAAGAGGCAGGTTTGCCATCATAAGAACATTGTACAGCAAATATTTTAAAGAATTCACATTTTCCCTTTAATTTTATATTACTCTAAAATATGCATATGCATACATACCCTCCACCCATATACCAAAATTACAAAGTCTGAAATAAATGGTTGGTTAATTCTAAGGCCCATTAAGGGATTCACTGTATAACATCACAGTTGCTTTCAGATAAAAAGAAATGTAACATTAACATTGCTTGTTTTGCCTTACAACTAGGGCTTTGGTTGCTAGCATCCACATATGAGGGAAACCATTCATTGTTTGTTTCTCTAGGACTATGTTACTTCACTTAGCATAACGGTTTCTAGTTCCATCCATTTACCTGAGAAGTTCATGATGTCATCTTTCTTTATGTATAAAACATCTAAAAATTAAATACAAGAGAAAAAGAAAAAATAATTGAAAAAAATAACAAAAAAACCCCAACACAGTTGATTTCACAGTACTTTCTAGATCAGATCAATAATGAATTTAAATAGAGTAGAAATCAAGCAAACCTTGGGGGTGGGTGGGAAGTGAATCCCTAAACATGTCTTTTTTAAGTTGATTTTTATTGAGAGCATTTCATACAACATTTCTTAATCAAATCTAGACTCATTCCCCCATCCATGCCCACCCCTCACACTCCCCAACCCCTGCCAGACCTCATGGATTCTGCCATACATGTTAAGCCCTGTCTTGCATTTTTTTCTCAGTCTTTTACAACCTTTTCGATGAAGAAGTTTACTATTTGGGTCAGTTCTTTGAACAGGTTTTTCTCTCTCTTTTTGTCCTATAGTTTATTTTCAGATGTTGTAATTTGAATATAGGTGTGAAGATTTTATATGCATATTTTGGAGCAATATAAAATTAAAAGGAACAACAACAACAAGACTTGTTCAAAGAACTTACTGAAACAGTAAACTTCTGCACAAAACAGTCAACTTCTGCATCGAAAAATTTTAAAAAGACTGAGAAAAAGATGCAAGACATGTATGGCAGAATGAAGCTCTGGCTGGGTGGTGGGCACGGAAGAGGGAATGGGACTAAATTTGATTAAGAAATGTATGAAATGCACAAAAGTTCAATAAAAAATTAAGAAAAAGAACATCGTACACTGTAGAACTGTATTTAAACAGCACCTGGTACCTAACAAATATATACAGTGGATATATTCAAATGCTAGTTGTGTTCAATATCTTGTAGTTGTGACAGGACATGGTTATCTGCAAAGTTCATGGTCAAGACTGTGCAGCTGAGTTATAAAAAAAATCACAAAAAACCTTCCTGATGATTTAAGTAAGGCTGTAATTTTTGTGTTGTGTTAATAGCTGGGGTGTCAGCTACCTATGGGTAGTGGGTTGAATATGCCTGAATTAATTAAAAATTTAAAAACAACTTATCTTCCTGTCCCTGTGGGAACAGACATTCTGCAAAACACTATAAAGAAGTATTTGACGCTGGCTGAAAAACAAGAGGAAGTTTCTATAGCTTTTAGGGAAACTAGTAAGTAGAACTCAGGCTGTGCTGATGACTACAGTTGCTTTAGAAGTTTGCTCTTCCACTGCTGGTGGGAATGTAAACTCGTGCAGCCACTATGAAAAGCAGTGTGGAGAACCCTTGGAAGACTTGGAATGAACTTGCCACCTGACCCAGCCATACCACTCCTAGGCATGTACCCTCAAGACTCACCCCACCGCAGAGATACATGCACGACCACGTTTATTTAAGCTCTCTTCACAATAGCAAGGAGCTGGAACCAACCCAAATGCCCCTCAACTGATGAATGGATAGTGAAAATGTGGTACATCTACACAATGGAGTTCTATGCAGCAGTAAAGAAAGATGACACCATGAGCTTTGCAGGAAAATGGCTGGAGCTAGAGGACATCAGGCTGAGTGAAGTAACACAGTCCCAGAAAAACAAACAACAAATGGTATCCCTTATCTGTGGATGCTAGTGCCAATTACCTAGTTGTAAGTATTTCTTGTGCATGGCCCCTTGAGCTTTTGTCCAAAGCAGTTGGGAGTGATGCATATTGGAAACAACAACAACAACAACAACAGAAAGGACTGCATCAAAGAACTGACTGAAACAGTGAACTTCTGCTCAAAACAGTCAACTTCCACATGGAGAATATTGAGAAAGAATGAAAAGCATGTTTGGCAGATGTATGAGCTCTGGTGGGGTTGGTGGATGGGGGGGATCACAGGTCCTAAATTTGATAATATATATATTATATATATATATATATAAATTAAAAAAAAGAAAAAAAAAGAAGTTTGCTCTGCTCAGTAAAGAAAGATGACATCATGAACTTTGCAGGTAAAGGGATGGAACTAGAAGATATTATGTTGAGTGAAGTATCACAGTCCCAGAAAAACAAATGACAAATGGTATCCCTCATCTGTGGATGCTAGCACCAAGTAAGGAACTTTGTTCCTTACCCTCAGAGGTCAACTAAGTCCCAGGGGACTATGCATGGGGGCATCTCTTGAAATGTCCTGCAAATGGGAGTCACCTGTCTTCCTGGGCAGGGAGGTCTTGGAGATCCACTAATGGGACTTCAGCCAGTGTCCAGTCTATAAGGAGGAAAGTCTGCTCATGCTTCAAAAAGGGAAGCCTGGTCTAGAAAGACCTGACTTTGTCCTCGAGTGGATGGAACTGGTGATTGAAAAGCTAAGGGCACAGGAGCCCGGAAGTCGCTCCAGACAGGTAGATTTTAGGGTAGATTGACTCCTGGGCTGCTGGAAAAGGGTCTCAACTCTGAACCCTTTTGTAGGGGGTGGCTGTCTGGGAGGAGCTGCCCTTCGCCTTTGTAGCCAGTGACTGGCTGGTCAGCTCCAGAGAAAGTAGACTGTTTTGCTTCTCGTCCACCTGTGCCCCTTTTCTAAGCCTAGGGAACAATCTGCAGAAGAGGGGGCGTGGTAGAATGTAAGGGCTGCGATTGGGGTGAGTGGTGAAACTACAGCAGTATAGTCTGGACACTTATTTGAGCAACTCGATTGAACATACAAGCCCCCCCTGCTGGATGGTGGGACCCATGGGCTGTGTGGGTTTGGGCACAACTGCTTGCAAATTGGTTTTACATGAAGGATGCCTGTACTCATAAATTATTACTAACTGTTAAAAAATGAAAAAAAATATAAAGAAGTAATAGAAAAAAAAAGAAAAGAAAAGCCAAAAGGGGCCAGGGGCTTCCCATCCTCAAAACCTGAGGACTCAACTGACCTTGAGAAAACAAAACCTTGGTTAATCTGGGCTAACAGTATGGTTTTAAGCATCCAAAAGGAAAGTATAACCAGAAATAAATAATTAGTAAGGCCTGAGAAATTGTACTTCAGGTATAAAACTTGAGATTTTAGTAAAAAGACAAAAAGTAAAAAAAAAGAGCACAGTTGTTGTTTTGCCTGTCTTACTAGCCAGTTCAGCTACTCTGTGGCTGCCACTGCTTTTGCCATCCTTCAAAGACATGAGACACAGCCTTTCAACCTTCCAATATGGACTGAAGACTCGTCTCTCCAGAATCGTCCAAAACTTCAGTGCCAGATAGGGACTGCTGAGACATCCAGCTTGTGGACTGAGCTACTTACTACTGGGGTTTCAGCCTCTTCAGAGTATTGATTGCCATTGTTGGACTACCCAGGGTGTATCATGGAGACCAGTACAGGAGGATTCAAGACTGGATGTGGTACTTACTGGACCTCATTTGGTGACCATGGGGAGGGAAAACCCCAGTGTGGAGCACAAGGGCAGGACTGATGGTTGCTTGCGCTTGCCAAGGAGGAGCCTTCAAACATGACATCTTTCAGCCTAATTAAAAAAAAAGAAATTGTAAGCTGAAGATGCTAAAAGATATATGTGGCATGCATATATGCATATTTTGGAGTGATGCAGACTGGAAGGAACAACAACAACAACAACAACAACAACAAAGACTGGGTCAAAGAACTGACTGAAATGGTGAACTTCTGCTCAAAACACTAAACTTCTGCATCGAAAATTTTAAAAGAGACTGAGAAAAAGATGAAAAACATGTTTGGCAGAACGCATGAGCTCTGGTGGGGTGGGGGGGAAGGAAGGGGGAGTGGGTCTAGACTTGACTGGAAATTTTGATGAAATGCACTAAGCTTCAACAAAAATTGGCTTTGAGGAAAAAAAAAAAAGAAGTTTGCTCTGCTGTCAGGTGCAGGAACACACACTTACCTAATTTCATGTATTCATAGCTTTACCTGCCACAAAACACTAGGTTCTAACTAGAATTCCATCAAGCTCTTTGCTGCTGTTACGGGAGTCATCTTCCATCTACTTGAGACCTTGACAGAATGTCTTCACTATCTATATTTTCAGTAATGCTCTGTTCTTGAGTATTTATAATCTCTCTTTTCTTTCTAGACTTGAACGGGGAATCACCTTGATGTCTGTATTTCCGTCAACAGAGCCTTTATGGCACTTGGCTTTTTCTCTACTGAATCTCAGGAAGCCTAGCTTCTAACCACTACCCAGCTGCAGAGCCACCTCCACATTTTTTGAGTTTGTTATGACAACACTTCAGGTTACCAAAGTCAGTCATCTGGGGCTACCATAACAAGTCACCATGGACTTGTGGCTTCATGTTGTTAAGTGATTTTGTTGGCTGGAAAACCCAGGATGAAGGTTGTGTTAGGGTTTGGTTTCTGGAGAAACCAAACTTTTTGGCTTGTGGCTGGCTGCCTTCTTGATACCTGTCTACATGACAAGGGAGAGTGGTGTGTGGGAGGGAGAATAAGAGAACTCTTTGGTGTCTCTTCTGTGGACTCTAACCATATGGAACTAGGGCTCCACCCTTATGACCTCATTTAATCCTCACCTTATTGATCTCCTTTTAGGTTCTGCCTTCACAAACAATCATACTGGGATTAAAGCTACAACAATATGATTTCGGGGCTGGATATACTTCACTGTACTGCAGGCCCTGAAGCTGGGAAGTCACCGGAGATTTGGAGGAAACCAAGTTGCTTTGTGTGGCTGGAGGGGAGTAAGTGGGGTAAGAACAGAGATGGTATGGAAGGCTGGTCAAGCCCAGATGGTTTGGTTGCCTTTTGTTTTGCTAGTTGCTTTTATTACTCATAGCAAAGATATTGCTTTTACGATACTGGAAGCAAGAACCTGAGATGTGACAAATCTTACTTGTATTTTAGCAAGAAGATATGGCTGTTAAGTAGGCTAGGGGAATCAGGGTTCCTAGATTAGAGAGATCTTACAATAATGAGAAGGCAAGAGGATCATGGCTGTGATTCAGGAAGAACGGTGCTGGTGCGATGCATGGTCAGATGCTGGCTGCCTTTGCAATCTGAGTCAAAAGGGTTTTCTGAAGGATTGGATAGGGTATATGTGTTTGAGAAAAGCTTGTGTACAATGTAATTGCAAAGATGGTCTTGCCATCAGCCAAAATAGGGGAGGACACAGGTAAAAAGGGAATGAAAAAGGAAATGGAGGACTGTATTTAAGAGTCTCACTTAAGATATTAGACTTCCAAAGAGATGGTGGGATATTAGATATACAGATTTCTTGTGTAACAGAGATAGACTCCATGTATAAATGTGCAAATTAACAATGCACAGCTATGAATCAGTACTCAGTTACTAAGGTAGAAGAGTGAGTCCAGACAAGGTAGAAAGTCCAGAGATGCACCCTGAATCATACAAACACTACTTTTTCTTCATCAAAGCAAAGCATGTACAAGAACATTCATGGAAGCATTATTCGTAGTACCAAAGAGCAAAGACCACCCAATTGCCCATTAAGAGCAGAATGGTTAATTTAGATTGTAGATCATTTGTATCATGGGATACCATGACACAGTACTTGTGAATGAATGAGAGAAGCACATACCAACATGGATTCAGGAAAAATGAACCACAAAAGAACACACAAAAGTATGATTTTATTTGATTAAAACCATAAATTGAAGTAAAATGAGCAATATTAATAAGGCTGTATTTACTGGCATTGCATTATAGAGCAAATTGAGGAAGAATATTACAGAATGCTAAACAAAAATCTGGGTGGAAGATGGGGACTGTGACACTGAGGGTCACCCAGGAATTTTTTAAATGTAATAAACCATCAAAATCATTAACAAGGTATATTACAACTTTGATTTTTTAAAATGATTTAATTTTGTGTGTATGTGTTTATGTCTGTGTGGGGTATGGCATATGAGTACAATTGCCTTCAGAAGCCAGGAGAGGGTGTTGTATCCTCTGAAGCTGGAGTTAAGGGGGAGGTACCAGAGATGGGTGTTGGGCTTTGAACTTAGCTTCTCTACAGGAACACTATGTGCTCTTAAACATGGAGCCATCTCTCCAGCCCTTACAGCCTTGATTTTAAAATCATTCAGGGAAGACAGAAAGAATTACAGGAAAACATTAAGCCCTATTGAGAGGATGTCTTTCAGTATGATTTCTGCTTGTTGATTTGAATGTGAAGAGAAGGTAGAAAGAGCAGAGCTGACTGCTGTTTCCTGCCTCAGTCCTTGCTATAATCTTGATCTCAAATGAGTCCTCATGCTTTATACTTTTGTAATCGATATGCATGGGTTTTCTATCTCTTTGTGGACATATGTGTACTAAAAAGGGTGCATAGTATTCAACTGATAGAATGAACTTTGAAAATAAACTGTAACTTTTGTTGACTTTTTCAAAGGCAAAACAATTTACTGAACAGGCTTTCAGAATGTCTTGACATGTTATTTGTAAGCCAAAAGAGAGCACCTTCTCAGATGGACATGACAGCAACATGAACTTCAAGTCCCACAGCATCAGGAATCTGACAGAGTGTGTCTGGGTTGGAAGCCAGCATGAGACTCAAGACTCAGCAGCCCAGCGCGTGGACAGCTGCTGGCATCTGCTCTAGAGGAAAATCCTTGGCTTGGAAATCACTCCAAACACTAGCAGTGCCAAGACTCCTGATCATGTCCTCCCATGCCTGTGACAGGGAAAGACAGTCTAGGAGGCAAGGCACCTGGAACGACTCCTCACATGTCAGAACTCAAGAATATGAAGCAGAATACAATGGGAGAATGGAATTGTACATGCTGTTCTGTGTCATTAAAATTCTGAATTTCTTAAGACAAAATATAACACAAAGAATGGGAGGAGGCAAGGGCCATAAACATGCAGTTTTAAAGAGCGGGTGCCTTTTTGTCTTGTATGGATGTGTGAAGCTATATATGTTTAATCACCGTGTACTCTAGGTCTTAGTCTGATTTCTTTTGCTGATAACACAGTATGACAGATTGAGGAAGTTTTAATGAAAAGACATTTATTTTGGTTCATAGTGCTGGAGGCCTAGGTCAAGGAGCCAAACCTTGTGATGGGTTGTGCTGAGAGTTGATCCATTTATTTATGCATGCTAAGCAGATGTTCAAACACTGAGCTACACCCAGTCCTCTTCTTCTTGCAAAGCCACCAGGATTCAGTCTTGGGGACATCATCTAATCCCAACCATCTCTTTGACCTTCACCTCTAACTATCACAGACAGATTGTTTTCAATCTCATCTTCTTAATGGGGATAAAATTCTGACAGCAGTTTTAGAGATTGCAAACCATGTTCAAACTATAGCACTTTATTATAACATTACCCTATGTTCCTCTATAGAAGGGTATGAGTCTCATCAGTAATAAATTTGTTCATCTGAGCAATCCAGAAACAAAATGGAAACATCTAGCCTGGAGTGTTGGTTTATGTCTATAATCCCAGGCCTTGGGAGGTTGATGCAGGAGGATTGCTCTTAAAGGCTAGCCTGGGATACATATTGAAACTGTCTCAAAAAGCAAAGCAAAGAAAATAAAAGAAAAAAAGCAAAGAAAAAGGATGGGTATTTCTTCCTTCTTAGAAAAAAATCAAGTCAGGATTATTATTTTATAAAATGAGTGTTATAATTGACTTTAAATTGTAAAGTTTAGACATAGATTATTTTCTTTTAAAATAAAGTAACTAAAGACCACGGTCCCTCTCCTGGCCCCAGGCTAGGCTTCCCTGCCCCAGATCCAGATTCAGACATTAGCAACCAGCCCCGGAGATCCGGTAGGACCACAGCATGTGTTACGGTGGTTCTGTGGGTTCCACTCTCACAGTGGGTACATGAAACTGACCTTTGCTTGGTGGTGAGATCCCAAAAATGTGCTGTGGAGGTGGAATTCCAGACTCCTTACCCCTTAGCCCAGGAAAACTTGGGCCCCTCCCTCAGCTTCATGTGGTGTGGGGCCCTGTGGGTTCAAATTTGTCTGATACCTGTCTTGGGCTCTGGAGGAGCTCTTGAGCAGCTGGGCAAGAATTAGCTGGTCCCTCTGGTACTTAGTGAGAAGTAAGAACCTGAAGCCTAGACCAACCAGCCATTCATAGACAACAAGAAGACAACAAAGGCACCCGAAGAATACAAGCAAAGTGAGTCTTCAATTCAACAAAGAAACACTTGAGCTTCCAGAATAACAACAAAAGAAATCTGCATGCCAAAATCACAACAAAAAAACCAATAACATGAAAAACCCAAATAATATGTCTCTACTAAATACTACCAATTCTGTAGAAGAGGGCTACAATGAGGAACCCCTAGATGTAACCCAGGACATGGGATTTAAAAGAGCTATCATAGACGTGATCAAAGAATTCAAGGAATTTAAATAATGCACAAACAAATCAAAGAACTAAAAGAAGATAGGGATAAAATAAAAAAGGTAATGATAAACTTCAGACTGAATTCACAAAAGAGATAAAAATTCTGAAGAAAACTCAGGCTGAAATGAAAAAGGAAATGGAACACTCAATAAGCCATCTGGAAAGGGTGGGAGAAAGCCTCAGTAACAGAATGAATGAAGAAGAAAATAGAATATCAAGACTGGAAGATAAAGTGGAAGAATTGGACTGCTTAAGCAAAGATTGTGAAAAATTAAAAAAAAAAAAAAACAGAAATGGAATAATCAGGAAATGTGGGACACTGTGAAAAGACCAAACCTATGCATCACAGGTATAGAGGAAGGAGAAGGATCTCAGGGTAATGGTATTTCTTCTACAGGATTGTAGAAGAAAATTTCCCTGAATTAAGGAAAGACATACCCATACAAATACAAGAAGCACACAGAATACCAAATAGGACCAGAAAAGAAATTCCCCATGCTATGTCATAGTAAAAACACTACATGTTCTAAACAAAAGGAGAATACTGAAAGCTGCAAAAGAAAAACAACAAGTCACATATAAAGGAAAACCCATCAGAATTACAGCTGACTTTTCAATGCAAATGATGAAATCCAGAAGAGCTTGGACCAAAGTATTCCCAGTTCTAAATGAGTATAGATGCCAAACTGGAATATTTTACCCAGAAAAATGTCTATTATAGTTGAAGGTCCTTATTCATCACAGTTGATATTTACCAGGATTGAGTGTGCACCATTTAAACATGGAGAGAGCAGTGAATCTTTGCCTTAGTTCCCAGGACTGTTCTGCCACTTTGTACTTCTAGCATAGCCTGGGATCCCGCCCTCACTAGCTGCTCCTTGCCAAGAGAAGAGCTTCCCCGTTCTACAGGTCAGAGGGACTTGTGCCCTCAGTCCCTGCCTGGCTATTGTCTCCTGATGGACATCATTATAGGCTATTCTTCATGATTTGTCCAATATATAATTGGACAAAGGCCTAATCTGAAGGACCCATCCATAGACCAATCAGTAACGGCCGAGTGGGATTCCACCTGACAAAATGCTCCTTCCGGTTGGGGATATAACTGACCCCAAGTAGTGCCCCTCTTTGGAGAGCTTGAATGGAGGACACCTAGATAAACAGAGGGGTTTGGGACATATGAGTACAGAGGGGGGAGCAGAAGCCGTGAGTCAGTTGGGGGGAAATAGGTCTGGAGGGAGAAAGCAGCCGAGAGGGAGGAGGCTACAGAGGCAGAGCGCGGCTGACAGATCACTGGCCTTGCTAAGCAGGGAGCAGGGCACTCTGTGGAAGGGTTTGGCTGCTTGCGCATCTAGGAGTCTGCATTATTGCTGTGGAGAGACGAGCAACCAGAATGCACCTTCTTTCCTGGAAGCCTGAGAAACCCTGAATATTAGTGTTTTATAATCTTAGCAGTTCCATTGAGTTATTCTCATTTTACTCATGATGAGACAAAGTTCAGAGAAATGACCTGACCTGATCATGGACTTCGAAGTACCCAGGAGAGCTGCTTCTAATGATTAGGATTCAGGAAGTGCTACACCACCAACCACATGTAAGGAAGTGGGTTTGAAGCTCATAATTCAGGTAGAATTACATGGGACTGTTTCTATTGCAATTTTTTTCTGTAATTCCAATAACTTTTATCCCATTTTTTTGGTCTCCTCATTTTTGTCTCATTAACTCTGATAAGGGATTCAAATTACTTTACCCGAGTACATTTTGCAAATGTTTTAAAGTTTTGACTCAATAAATCCAAATTGAGATGTTCTTATACAATTTATAAAATAAAATAATTTGGCCTGGCAGGGTGCACATGCCTTAATCCCAACACTTACGAGGCAGAGGCAGGCAGATCTCTGTGAGTTCAAGGCCAGCCTGGTCTACATAGTGAGCACCAGGCCAGCTGAAGCTACAAGGTGACCCTGTCTCAAAAAGACAAAAAAAAAAAAAATTGGCAAACATTCAATAAAGACTATACTTGATGGAAGTTAGGGTGTGAAGGGGTGATAAAGGATATCTTTGACTTGGAAAACCAGTTTTCCAGTGTATTGTGTTGGGGTCATGATGGTTCAATATATTCAGTTATAATTCTTGAGTTGTTCTTCAGGGAACTAGAAAACAAAATAAATTATTTGAAAAAGTATAGGGAAACAGTCATATTTACTATTATCCACTCCAGATAAGGTAGATCTTATTTATGGATGATGCGTATGACTGCATCTCCTTCCCCTCTCCTTCTCCTCTCCCTTCTTTTCCTTTTCTTTTCCCTTCCCCTCCTTCCTCTTTCCCTTTCTCCTCTCAGGAGTCTATCTTCTCATTTCCTTTCGTTGTCTTCCTTTATTTCTCATCCTGAAATGAAAGTCCACTGGGAAGTGCTGGCCTTCTGACCCTCACCTACTCCTCACCACTGACATAGTTGTGGTGTATCTCAGGGTTTTTGCCTTCCTGACTGGTTAACACAATGAGTTGCTGATTTGCTGAAACGAATCCCTTGCTCTGTATGCAATGTGTTGAATTTAATCTACCTCGTGCTTGAGTTGTGCTGAGCTGTGTAATCTAAGCATGTACATTCTCTATGCTTGTTTAAACACCAGACTGAAGTCCCTCTGTCCAGGTGACACTGAGGCTTTAGCATTGGGGATGTCTCTAGCCAAATGATGATCTGGTAACCTACATCATCACTGCTGTTTTGGCTTCGTGAGTCAGTTGACAAGCACTGCCATCTTAGCATGGATTCTTCCAGTCTGTCGTTATGTGTCTTGCAATGCCACAGGATGGAATGTCCTTGAGGAAACATGGCCATCTAAGTAACAGTCATTTCCTGCCCATTTCCCATTCCCACTATATGGCAAGGAGGATTTAAACTGTAAGTTTATAGCCAAGGCTGTGTGTGGGTGGAGGAAAGCCTTACACCACATTGTGCTTCAATCCTCTGTCTCCTCTTTGCATTTCATAATGTGTCATTCATGAGGCAGAGCTGTAGAAGAGCTAGCACGAAGAAAATGAGCATCCGCAGATGCAGCCCAGACTTTGCATACTGATATTCCACTCTTCCTTGAATTTTTCCCAAGGCATGCATGTGTTTGTATATGTTTATGTGTGTATGCGTATATGTATATGTGGGAGTAAGCATGTGTATATCTGCATGTTCATGTCAAGCAAGAGGCTGATGTCAGGTGTCTTCCTTAATCACTCTCCACATTAAAATATTTTTAAAGATTTATTTTTATTTACTTGCATGTGTGTGTCTTTGTGAGTGTGTGCCACGCATGCACAAGTGGCTGAGGAAGCCGGAAGAGGGTATCGGATCCTCTGGAGCTGTGGTTACCGGTGATTGTGAGCTTCCCAACATGGCTGCTGAGAACCAAACTCAGGTCGTCTAGACAAGCAGGAAGGGCTCTATCCACTGCATGATCGCTCTAGACCCTCCACCTTATTCTTAAAAAAAAGTTTTTTTATTAATTTTATTTATTTCTGTATGTGTATGAATGTACTGTCTGCATGCAAATTTGTGCACCCGTGTCGTGCAATGCCGCGGAGGTCAGAAGAGGGTGTCGGATTCCCCTGGAACTGGAGTTCTCCTGGAATAGGAGTTTCAGACGGTTCTCGGTCACCATGTGGGTGCTGGGGATCGAACCCGGGTCCTCTGTAAGAGCGGTCGGCGCTCTTAACCGCTAGGCCATCTCTCCAGCCCCTACCCTCCACCTTATTCTTAAAATATTTTATTTATTATTTTTATTTTATGTATATGAGTGTTTTGCCTGCATATATGTAAGTACCTCCATGTCACACAGTGCTTGTGGCAGCCAGAAGGGCTGTGTCAAATCTTCTGGAACTGGAGTTACAGACAGTTGTTCATTGCCATATGATGACTGGGAATTGAACCTGGGTCCTCTGCAAGAGCAGTTAGTGTTCTTGACTACTGAGCCATCTCTCCAGCCCCTGTCTCCTCCACCTTATTTTTTGAGACAGGGTTTCTCATTGAACCTGGGGCTAACTGGCTCATCTAGGCTGGCTTGGCAATGTACTCTGGAGACCCTGCTGTGTCCTTGCCCTCTAGCATTGGAATTACAGACACACTGAACTTGGCTTTCTCATGGGTGCTGCTTGTGCATAAAGCACTTTACCTATTGAATCATCTCCATGCTCCCTCTAAATACTCTTAAAAAGTATCCTTCCAGGAACTAGTTAGGAGAAGAAAGAGGTACGAATAAGAAAAAAGTACATCATATCCATGTATAGAAATGCCATTTTGAAACTCATTATTTTGTACAATTTATAAACATTGATTAAAAAGCAAAAAAGAATTCACCCATACATATTTAGAAGAGAGTCCTGAGACACCCTTCCTCAAAGATTCCTTAGAAAGAGGTGGCATCCTGGGCTCCTCCCTCTATAGGGGTTCAGGGAGCTACCTCTTTTGTTGTTTAAAGACTCTCAAACCCTTTAGGGTTGTTTGACTTAAGCCTTACCTGAAATAGCGTTTCTAAACTGCCCAGGAAAGCAGGCTTTTCTAGCTTGTGAGCTGTGCTTTTACATAGGGCCTAACAAATGAGGGCTTCACTGTCCATTCTGCTGTCACCATTGTGAAATTCCAGTTGTATTGGAGAATGGGGCCGCATTCTAATTTTCTACTTTGTGTCACTAGTCCTGTTCCTGAGTTTGCCTCAGAGTGAACTGGCACACCATTGGAGAGCCAGTTCCTATTGCTTTAGATCCCCAAGGGCCAAATGCCCTGAAGCAGTATTCTAATAAACATCCTACTAATTCTCACACAATTTGCACAACCTGAGAACCCTGGGATAGAGAGCTAAGATATCAAGGATTTTTTTTTTTTTACATCTTTCTTTGATGAAAGATTTAAAATAGAGTTCTGGGGTTTAATTTCAAGTGTATGTGTGTAAGGGGGGGTAGCTAAAAATGATTAATGTGAAATATATTGGGTGTTTTTTTTATTGGCAAGGAAAATTTTTGGAAATATGCCCAAATTGTTTATCTTATCTGAGAATTCTTACATTTTTGTTTCTAGCTTGCTTTATTTCTTCTTTCTTTCTTTCTTTCTTTCTTTCTTTCTTTCTTTCTTTCTTTCTTTCTTTCTTTCTTTCTTTCTTTCTTTCCTTTCTTTCTTTCTTTCTTTCTTTCTTTCTTTCTTTCTTTCTTTCTTTCTTTCTTTCTTTCTTTTTCTTTCTTTCTTTTCCTTCCTTCCTTCCTTCCTTCCTTCCTTCCTTCCTTCCTTCCTTCCTTTCTTTCTTTCTTTCTTTCTTTCTTTCTTTCTTTCTTTCTTTCTTCTTTATTTACCATCAACTCAAGGAAATGTACCTCTTCTTTTTTAACTAATGAGACCTGTTAAAGGCAAATAAAATTGTTCTGGAAAGAGTGTCATCCTGGAAGTTCAGAAAAGATAGGCTTCTCGTACGTTCCTGACTGGTCTTTAGGAAAGAACGTTGACAGTCCTGCAGTCATACCCTCGTGTCTTGTTTTTTATCCTAAACTAGATTCAAGACAAGAGAATGTATAAGTTTGTGGAGTACCCCACCACAGCTACAAGCCTGGATCTGGAAGGCGTGGTGGTATTCTTTTATAAACATGAAGATAACATCCGATGCTCTAAGACTGGAGCATTAAATATTTAATAAAAGCAAAGTCACCAAAGAACCATGAGATGGATCCAGATTTCATACAGTGAGCATCCCACTTCCATCAAGGCCTCAGGGCCGAGAATGCCCATCAAGATGAGAAAGCCCCTGACTTGTTCCCGTAGGATACTCTTTGATATCTAGTCTTGCAATTTCCTTCTTTTTGACCAAGTTTTCAATCTATAACCACTAAGTCTTTTTTAATGCATTTTTTATCTCTTCGCTCAATACGCTGCTTTACATGGTTTTCTGATTATTTTTGTATACCTGAAAATAATTATGTACTTTCCCTCTTACAAAGTCCAAGGTGAGGGGGAGCCTACATTATTGGGCAATTAGAGTTTGTGATTTCTTTTTTTTTTTTTGGTGTTTTTGAGACAGGGTCTCCCTATAGCTCCAGCTGTCCTGGAACTCACTCTATAGACCAGGCTGGCCTTGAACTCACAGAGATCTGCCTGCCTCTGCCTCCCGAGTGCTGGGATTAAAGGCGTGCACCACCACAACCACACCTGGCTGATTTCATTTTTTACTGAATTCATTTCATGTAACACCTAGTTGTTTTAATTGGACTCGAACATACAAATGAGAAGTCAGTTAGCAGTATTAACTTAGAAATTTTGCTACTGTTGATTTTTTTCTCATCATGTGAATTTAGATTTAAAATTAAAGTATTTTGAGATATAATTTTTTTCTTTTTAAAGCCCTTTTGGGACTGGAGAGGTAGTGAAGAGAAAACTCCCAGAGTGGGAGGAAATCTTCACCAGTGATCCATCAGATTGAGCATTAACATCCAGAATATATAATCTACTCAAAAACCAAAGGATCAAGAACACAAACAACACTATCAAAAGATGGAGTAAAGAGCTGAATAGAGAATTCACAAATGAAGAAGTGAATGTTCAGAAAATGTTCAATGCTGCTAATAATTAAGAAGATGCAAATTAAAACCAGCTTAAGATTTCACCTTAAGAAATCTCCCTGGTAAGAATAACCAAGATCAGGAAAACAAATGACACCAAGTGCTGGAGAGGTTGTGGAGAAAGGGGAATACTCACCCATTGCTGGTGGGAATGCAAACTCATGCAACCCCTATGGAAAGCAGTGTGGAGAACTCTTAAAAGGCTGAAAATGAGCCTGCCACCTGACCCAGTCATACCACTCCTGGATATATACCCACAAGATTCATCCTATCGCAAAGACATATGCACATCTATGTTTATTGCAGCTCTCTTCACAATAGCAAAAAGCTGGAAGCAACTCAAATGTCTCTCAACCAACAAGTGGATACAGAAAATGTGGTACATCTACACAATGGAGTTCTATGCAGCAGTAAAGAAAGATGACATCATGAACTTTGCAGGTAAATGGATGGAACTAGAAGACACTATACTAAGTGAAGTAACAGAGTCCCAGAAAAACAAACAACATATGGTGTCCCTCATTTGTGGATGCTGGTACCAAATCCCTAGTTGCAAAGCAAACTGAGCATCATATTTGTTATATTTCTTTTTTATATGAAAGCAGCAGTATGGATAAAAGGTGAATCCCTTAATGGGCTTGAGAATTAACCTACCACTTATGTTCAGATTTTGTAATATTGGCACATGGGTGGAGGATATGTATGCATATTTTGAAGTAATATAATATAGAATGTAAGGGCTGCGATTGGGGTGAATGGTGAAACTACAGCAATGTAGTCTGGACCGTCATTTGATCAACCTGATTGAACATACAACCCCTCACCCCACGCTGGAAGGTGGGGCTGTGGGGGTTTCGGCACAACAGCCTGCAAATTGGTTTTACATGAAGGATGCTTGTACTCATGGATTATCACTTATAGCTAAAAAATGAAAAAAAAAAC
>VZQC01014000.1:694294-823517 GCA_009823505.1 Rhizomys pruinosus | reverse complement strand
TATTTATTTATTTGCCCATGCAGGGCTCAGCCACTAGCGTGAGTGCCCAAATGCATAAGAAGGAGCATGTTAATCCCTGTAAGCTGGAGTTACAGGAGGTTGGCTGCCAACATAGGTGCTGGGAATCAAACTCAGGTGTTAAGTGCTGAGCCGCCATCTCTCCAGCCCCTCTGCCCAAGAGCTGTTGGAAATCCTCACAAACCACTCTCATCAGTTTCTGTATCTCCTCGCTCTCACTCCCCCATCCCCTTCCCTCTCCCATTTTCCTTCCTGGATTAACTATATTTGCCAGATTTGTCTTCTCTGAGCCAGTTTGAGAAAACAGACCATGTTTATTTAGCTGTAATAATCAGCAAGTTGTCAAAGTACCACTGTTTTGTGTTCTAATGTTTAATGTGATTTTTAGGGCAATTGGTTTACCAACCATCACTGATGGGTCCTTGCCCTGATTTTAAAATTACTGTCTCCTTCTTGCATAAATTACGACTCAAAATTCAGGCTTCTCTGTGCATCAGTAAGTTCTTGAACAGAGAAATCCTGTCTTCCATGTGGGTTGGGGGATATAGTTACTGTTCAATTTTGGAAAATTTATCTTTAATTTATTTATGATAGCATATATTGTTTTGAAGATACAACTTTGTTTAGCAATTCCTGGAGAACACTGGGGTAAACTTAAGGAAGGAACAAATGACATACAAGTAGAGGTGTCTGACCTGTCTTCAATGTAACTGTTACATTTCTAGTAATGAGCGACTTGAAGTGTTCTGAAGCATTTCTGCTTGACTGTCCTCATTGTTTTAATATTAATCCTTGAAATCTTTATACATACATACTTACCTTGATTTATGGTTGTATAAACTAAATGAGGTAGCATTCGTGAATGCAGCAAGCTTGGGCTCCACCACATAGTAATAGTAGAATCTTTAGCTTCTTAAGTAGAGGTTAAATCTTGCTTGGTCAGATGAACATATGCACTGTTTCTGAAACTGGGCCACCTGTTTCCTGTTTCTTCTAGTCTCTTTCCCTCGACAAGCAACTGCTGTTGTCATGGTCATTGAATGAATCATAGCTTCCTCTGGGGCATTAGGTAGGCAAGGGTGTCCAGAGGCCCATGTACCTCTCAGCCCAGTTCCCTGGCCCTTCTTCTCTATATTTCTCTGCTAATTCTGTACCCTTCCCTTCTCACTCTGCTCCTGGCTCTAGAGCAGCAAACTCCTTCCTGTTCTTGGCTTTTTCTTTGTTCCTTTCTTTACTAGAAATCCAGATGGCCACACTCAGCCAGAATGCTTTATCTTTAAAACTTGATTTCTTAAAAAATTATTTATTTGTTTTTTTTCTCACTCTATTCTTTCTAAGTGGGGTGAGGACTCTTCCAGCCTCCAAATGTTGCTTCTAGACCCTCACTCCTGCCCATGAAAAATCCTGCTCCCTTCTTTGAGGACGACCTTTCTTCCCTAATCCAATAACCTCAGCTAACATATATTGAATACCTCTATTGAGCCAGGACATTTGCTAATCATCTTGAATAGACTCCGACAACTTTCTGTGACCCCATAAGGTAGGAACTATTGTTATTACATCCTTGTGAGGCTTGTGGAGGCCAAGAAACTTGTTCTTATCTATGTAACATGAATAGTTCTTGTGACAACATATGTGAAGAACTGTAGTATCTGCTGTATTGTTGCTCCTGTGAGCGCTGTGAGAAGGTAGGAATATGGGATGAAGTGCTGGTGTCTGGCTGTGCAGTACATACTTTTAGCTATTATGCATGGTGAGATGACATTCTTCTGACCTCTCCTTCAGATAAGGAGTCCCTGGTTCACAGCCTAGAAGTGAAGTCTGCTTAGTTCTCTTAAGCTGTTCTAAAACGCCTTTTGGTTTTGTTTTCTTTGGCCCTTTGCAACTTCCTTTTATGTCTTTTCACTTCTCTGTCATAACCATCCTGTGACCCTCTCTAGCTCTGAAATCTCAGATTCCTCTATTCTGCTTTCATAGTGCAGCCTAGTACTCCTTGGGCACAACTATCATCCTTACTGAGACATCCTCTCCATTAAGGTCACCACAGTTTCATTATCTACCAACTCCATCATTTGGTGGTTTAGTAGCTTGGTTTTGGTGTTGTTGTTTGTTTTGTTTTTGAGACATAGTCTCACTGTGTAACCCCATTTGGCCTGGAGTTTACTATGTAGACCATTCCAGGCTGGCCTTGATCTAACAGCAAGCTACCCAAGTATGCTTCTTGAGTGCTGGGATTAAAAGCATGTACCACTACGATATTAAATTCATGATCTTGTCTTTGTAGATTCTCCCAGCTCCTTTATTCGCATTTACCCTCCCGCAGTGGAACTTCGGCTCTGGTGGAGCTGGCCTGTCTATCTTTTCTGGGCCTATAGCTGAACAATGGCATGTGGGTAGAGAAAAATCAATACCCAGACTACTTAATTGTTATGTAAAATGAATTCATCTTTCTACTTAAGGTCTTTAAACAGGTTCTTGACACTGCCTGACAGTGTTTCCTTAATAAACTTAGCCATTCTCAAGAGAACTATTTTATTCTTGCTCCCTCCCCTTGTCTTGCACACTCTCACTGACGACCTTGTTTCTTGTGTCATTAAGAAAATGGAAATCCAGTCCTGAGAACTCCACCTTTCCATCGCTGGGCTGGCAGAACCATCCTGCATTTGTTCCCGCTGCTCTCGTTTTCCTGTTCTTGTAGAGGAAGTGTTTTCTCCTGTCAAGGACAAGCCTTGCTTTCTGCCTCTCCAGGAAGTGGCCCTCTTACTACAGACCATGATGTGCCTGCATTCTGGATCTGTATCCTCACTGCCTCAAGGCCGTTTCTGCCTGTCTAACACTCCTTTTCAATGGGGCCCTTCCCTTAGCATTGGGCAGTGTTCCAGGACAGTCTATTCTCAAAGCACTCCTGCTGCTGGGGACGTCCTTCCAATCCAGGCACCTTGGAACTGAAATGGCCTGCTTGCTTCTCTGTTTTCTCCACTTCTTCCCTCCACATTCTTTCTGTCCTTGCCTCCTGAACCCATTCCCATCTGGCATCTACATCACTAGTTCACTGAAACTGCTTTTGCTGCTAAAGTAGCCATGAGATTTGTTCTGTCATTCCCAAAAGATGCTTTCCAGTCTCCAGCATGATGTCTGTACCTTTTCACTGAGAATCATGCTGCCGCAGAGAGACCATCCTTCAGACTCAGTCTGAAGGAGCCCTTCCCTAACAGTGGCTCTATTGCGACATTATTCTCATGGTTTTCAGAGCATCCTTTGTGTGACTTTATCTTGTTCATTTATTTATTCATTTTATTCCCTATGTCTCATGCCTTTACCTAGAACCGTGCCTGGCACATCACACACACTCAATAAGCATCTTTCGAGTGACAGTCACAGGCTATATTTAGAATCATCTTTTCTCTCTGACAACTAGGCTTTTGTTAAGTGGATGATGCTTGTCTGCCTGCCACTTTCTAACATCAGGATAAGCTTACTCCCCCAAAGCTCTTTCTTCCCTCAATCAAGGAGACTTCCTGATGGGTTCCCCTCATTCTTGGTCAGGCATCTTATGCCAAATGAGCCACAGTCTGGGCTTTCTCTCCTGTTCTTCTTTCAACCTCCAACCTTCCACCTACATCATTAAGGCCACACATTTCAAGAGCCTGAGTTGTAAAACCTTCTTCTTCTTCTTCTTAAACACTAATTACAGGTTGCTGGCTTGGCGGTGATTGGTAGGCTTCTCTGCTGCTAGTTTAAGTAGCACTTTATGGTTGCACTATAGTCTGCAGAACGTCCTTGCTGTGGGGCCAACTGGCTCAGCCCCAGAGCTTGTCTTCTGCCTTCTGAAATCTTAAATATCTGGGTCAAAGTATTTGCAGACTTGACTTTTGTTATCTAGCCACAAAACTGTTGTCATTACCCTATGAAATGCACTGACAGAAAATTAGGAGCTTCCCTAGCAGAAGTCCAACCTGTATGGTTTTCTGGGGTGCATTGGGCCAGTCTGACAAGACAAAGCAGAACTGGGGCCAAAGGGAATATCCAATCTGAAAAATGACTGGCTTCCAGCCACATAGTGTTTTGCTCTATCTTACTATGGTTACACAAACATAAAAACAAAGCAAGGCCCATAAAGGCATGATGGAGAGAAAAATCCAAGTTATAATTTTATGATATTCTTTCTTTGAACAGTCATAAATTTATTTTAATTGCAATTTAGTGATAATGAAAGAATTCCAATATATACTATGGCCTAGATATCTCACTGAGACCTAGAATGAATCATGAGTATACACAAGAAATCTAATAGAGAAGAAAGGCCTAGAGGGGTGATTAAGTATTGCTGGCTGTCCAGTTTTAGCCACTAGTCTGCCCATGCCCACTGCCACATGTAGAGTGATTGTTTAATTTATCACAGCAGCTGTAGCACTATCAGTAATTATGCTGGAATACTGTGAGTAAGCCTGTGCCATTCCCAGCAACGGGAAACACATGGTCATTCTAACCAGAATTTGGCTGATAACAGTGGAACCACATCACATGATCTTCTGCAGCCTAAGAAAGGCTTGCCCCCAGCCTGAAGGCTGAACTGTGATTAGAAGAAACTATTAGTCACTAAGTGAGACTTACTTAATTTCTCCAAGTGCATTTTAGTCTTCTCACAAGTGTGTGATAACAGGGGATCATATCTTTTGTGGTCCTGAAAATGAACACCCAATTGGTCACTCTTAGTAAGAACCAAGAGGGGCTTGAGGGAACATACTTTCTCCAGTCCAATCACAGTTCAGTTTAGTCCACAGCCTGCTCTAGCAAGTAAAAATCAAGTCCCATTAGAGGACATCTTACTTGAAATGTATTTGCCATTCCTAGCAGAAGAATGCAAGTTTGTGTTTGTGTGTTGCAGAAAGTTTTCCTTCCCGGGAGAGCAGCCTCCCACTTCCTCATAAGGGGGTCAGTGGCCATTTCAGCACTTATCCTGTGAACCTGAAGACAGACTGAGGAATAGACTCTCAAAAAACTTCAGTTAGGGGAATCCACTGAGTTTACTGGGTTTTCCTGTAGAGCGAATGGAGGAAATCATCACTTACAGGGTCCCTCTGGTGCTGCCCCTCATGTTCCTTGGGCTTGGACCACTGGCAGTTCCATACAACACGGTGGACGTGGACAGAGAGAGTTGCCGACTAGCACTCTTTCCTGCCTTATGAGCCCTTAGCTCCTCCCTCTAAGTGAGCTGGTTGGTTGGGAGGGGTCTCTGGATCCTTAGCTCCACCTCCTCAGAAGGATTCTTCTCTGGAAGGCTCTGATGTCTGATGGCTAGGGCCAGTCTATTCAGGAGAAAGTCTAAGCATTCTGCAGTGTGCACATGTGTGATAGGGGTCAAAGGTGATGAACAGGCGCACTCGTCTTTTTCATTTTTTTATAATTAAATTTTTAATTATTTTGAGAATTTCATATATGAGTACTGTGTTTACATTTCTACCTCTTCTTTTTCCCTTCCAATGCTTCTTATATCCTCAACAAATCCTTCTTAATATTATGACCACTTCTCCTTTATCATTCCTACACACACACACACACACACACACACACACACACACACACCTTACTGAGTCTATTTAGTGTTGCTCACATGTACATATACTTAGTTAGGGCTGACCACTGGGGATTAGATAACCTATCATGGAGCACTCCCTCTTTCAACAGCCATTGATTGTGTGTATCACTTCATGTAGAGGTGGGACCTTGTGGGATTTCCCCTATGTTGGCTTGGTCACTAGTGTCTTTATGCAGGCCTTGTTCAGGCTATCACATTCTTGAGGCACACCATCCCTGTCACATCTAGAAGACACTACCTAGCAGCAGGTATCCTGGTCCTCTGGCTCGTAAAAGCCTTTTGCTCCTCTTCCTCTATTTTCCCTGAGACTTAGGTGTAGGAGGTTGGGTTGTAGCTATATCGGTTGGGGCTGGACACTTCATTGTTAGCTTTATGATGTTCATTAAAGACTTGGCTTTTTATTCCTTCTTTTCTGTTACATGGCAGCAAACGCACTCCAGGCAGGAGGAAGCCTAGGTTCCAGAGGATCCTGCCTTCCAGAAGCGGCTCCATGACTTTGTTTCAGCTTCCAATTGCCCTGGTTCATGACCCAGTAGATCAGGTCAGCCTTGACTTGTACACCTGCTTATTTTTAGTCAAATTAGGTGGCAAAGAAGAGGCTCCATCACAATGTCCAGTTTTCTAGAAAGCCCAACACACGGAAGATACACTTCCCATAACAATACAACTAATCCTTTGATTCCTCATCTGGCTTAATCCAACCCTTCGAGTCTTTATTCAGTGAAATGGTGAGGAATACAGTAGTGATTCTGAACTTTGTGTTACACCCAGTACTGAGTTCAACACTCCAGTGTGATATTTTCCACTTTCCTAGCCACTGTCTGTGATCATATCAATTATTTTACTGACTCTATTTCTAGATTCCTAGTTTTATGACTAATAATTAAAAATTCTGTCAAGGCACACATGCCCCCCTATTTCTGCATTCAGTTATTTGTGCCAAAGCTCAAGGACTTGGTAACACTTTTGCCTGCCATGTACCTCTCAACTCGCTGCTATGCCACCTCCCAACCCCCAGAACTCCAATGTAATTGCTGCCATACAGTTCTTGGGTACTTTTCAATGGACCGTGATCTCTATCCCGTGCCCCTCTGCCTCTCCCCCCTTCACCTAACCTGGGAGATTTCCTACAAAACCATGGTTTAATCTATCATCTGTGCATGGATGATTCCTAGCTCTATGCTTGCAGCCTGGCCCTCTCTTATAAGCCCCATATTTAATGTAACCCCTTTGCTCACAGAACAGCTGTATCTGCATATCTCACCTGCACCTTACATTCAGCATGGCCAAGGTCAAGTCATTGATGTAAGATTCTGATTTTGCCCCTTTATATTCCCTGATTTAGACCCTGGTACCACTACTCACATAGAAGCCCAAGCTAGAAATCTCCATACCGTTCCTTATTTCATTCTTTTTTCTCTTCCTTCAATAGATTCGGTTAATCCCATCCTCTAATTCTCTTTTGTAAGCTTTTTTGATCCTCAGTTCCCATTGTCCCAACTTGTTATGTTCTTTCTCAGTGGGATTAACATCTTCTGAACTTTTCTTCCTGCCTTCTATTTACAGCTCCGCTGTCTACACTGTTGCCAGAGCTACCTTTCTAACAAGGTGAATCATAGAAAGGAATGGCCCTGCTGTAGAAATCCTTGGCTAAGCTACTCTCCTCTTGAGAATATAAATCAGATGCTTTCAGGATTTGTTCCTCTCATGTCTCAGGCTCCTTTCCTGCTACCCTTCCCAAGATGCTACCTTCATCGTTCCTCCTCTCAAGAGCAGGGAACTTGCTTCTCTATCAATCTCTGCATCATTCCCATACACTGCCTCTCTGCCTAGAATGACATTTGTCTCTTTCCTGCAACTCCAGCTTACCTAACCTTCAGAATGTGAGGGTTCACCCTCTCCAGAAGTCTCCCTGACCCCATGCTTCAACCCCATTAGCAGCCAGGCTCATTTCTGATGCTTCTAATACTCAGGTTTCAATGGCTGGACATTGTAATTTAATACTGATGTGATACACGAGTGAAGTGTAAAAATTTCTACAGATAACTGCAGACTATTAAAACAACAGAAGACTGGCCAATGTTTCAAACTTTATATTGCAGAAAGATGCATATGTATGTGTATCCCCTCCCTTCCACCCCCATATATGAGGTAAATTCCTGGTTATTTTCAAAGGAAGAATGTGGCCTACTGCTTGCCATAGTCATAGTGAGTTCTTTGTAGTTTGTTCAGGAAACATCTAGCTTGGTAAAATTGACCAACAGAGCTTCCAGGCAAAATTCCCAAGGTCTTAAGTAATCACACTAATGTTTTGTTAGATGGAAGTATTAAACATAAGCTTATTGAACTAGATAATAGCTGCCAAAAATAATGTTTTTTTTAACTTTAGAATTATTGGTTATAATCCATTCTTTGGAATGCTTAGATGAACTAATTCTTTATTGCTATTAGTTCATGGTAATAAAACTGTAACATCCACTTATGGGAGGGATTGTTTTCTTTTTCTCTATAGGAGAAGAATATGCTCTCAAATGTTCTAGAGTAGTTTCAGTTCATTGAAAAATTTTAAGTGTGGTTTGATCTTTTGGGACACTTTCTACGGATATTAATTCTCATGGTGATAAGGAGAAGATGTTGATAGGGATTACAAGCTTGAGGACATACCCCACTTAATTTATGACTCCTGACCTGCAGAGTTAAAGCCAAGTGAGGGTCATTATAGCAAAATGTTGTTTGTGTCATTGAAGCATCTCCCTTTGTCTTGAAGGATGTTCTCACAGGATGATGAGAATTTAATAGTGAAATAAGGAAAGATTCTACTCGCACTTTGTGACTTAAAAAATAGTATAATTAAATGCTTATAAGAGTTCTATAAAAATGTGACTGTAATTCTTAAAATGAGAGAGAGCTACTTCACAGCCAGCCAGCCAGCATTACACCTAGATTTAATGAAAACAGATTAATAAATTCTCAAGAATTGAAAGCCATCAGCGAAAGCAAACATTTTTTGAAGATGGTTTGTAAGTTTCTCAGGTGCTAGCTAGGTATTAGACTCTTACAGACTGTTCCAGATTCATGCCAGATTTGACTTCATCTTCAACCTATACTCAATGTTTGATGTTTAAGTTGTCAGAAAAGTTGTCAAAGTATATTAAGGAAAATATTTACATGAAAAACTATTAAATTATTTTATGCCTATAAAAACATTGGGAAACATTCAGAAATCTATTTGTTTACTTCAAAGAGTTGAAGTGAGGGGAAACATCCCACATCATTGGAACATGTTCACAATCCGTTCTTGGAGACAGAAGCAAATTGTACATCATCTAAATGGCTTCACGAGAAAGCATTTCTTTAATCTTCTCTCACGGGGAAGGTCAGTTTTTACCTTATCCCATGTTTGATGAAGAATTTCCTGTGTTTATTGACACCACTGATCCGGCATGACCAGCCACAAGGGATCCAGCCTTCAGCCACACTGACCCTGGCAGAGTGTGGTACCCTGTGGGGCATGAAGTTTTCAATTGTACTGTGACTGATTGTCTTCTCCACTGTACACTTTGCTCACTATGTGCAGATGGGTGTGTATCTGGAGAAGCATCAGGCTTTGGGTTTATACCTGGAAGTCCTCAGTACAGAAGCACGTGCCATTTTCATTAGAGGGCAAACTTGGAATTGGTTTGGGGAGGTGAAGGAATACTCTTGTTGCTGTCCTTGTCACATGATGTTGGGACAAGTGGAGGGAAGAGCGACATCACTGTGGGTATGTATGCATCCATCTGTGTCTCTATGTGTATACTAAGGGGAGTGAGGAAAGTTGATAAAGGCAGGTTGTTTAGTCTCTGCAGCTAGGGGCTGACAATGATTTGTTTAAGTCTCTGTGATCTTCCAAAAATCAGGTAGTACAAGGGGTCCAGAGGTCCAGGGCTAGAGGTTAGAGGTTCAGAGTGGAGTCGGGTGTGTCTGTGTCCAGCTTCTATTAGGGTACTCTCTTGCTAATAGGCCTCAGATAAGAAAACTACTCAGTTCTAGTCTACTATCCTTTTCAGACTTGCTTGAAGGGTAAAAGTCAGGAAACATACCTTTAGCTGATGGAAAGTTTCTTTTTGATTCTGCCACAGCATAGTACTTACAGCACTTGAAACACCACCTTGAAGCTTTGTGTCAGTTCAGGTGTTCATGGAGGAGTTGATTATCTATTTTTTCAAGAACAGAAACATGAGTTTTAAAGATGAGTCTCCTTTTTTTCTTCTTTAGTATTTCTAGAAAAGACTTTAAGAGGTTAAACAGTTACTAAAAGATCTGACAATAAAAGGCATAGCACTGCTTAGAGTAAATAAAGCAGTCTCTTAAAACACCACAATGCATGTGTAGTGGTTTTTACATGAATCAAATTGTGTGCTTTCAAAACATAATTGATATTCTTTGGTGGGATGATCACTTGGTCTCCTCAGTATTCTGAATGGACTAGTATCAGCCTATGGGGGTAATGATTTTACATATATATATATATATATATATATATCTGCACTCATAGAGCAGTACAAATAATTCATATTAGAATACTGGCACGAACTTGAGTTTGGGAATTATTTATAACCTTGAAATTCACAAAGAATTGCCAGGGAGCACGCATGAGCACATACAAATGGTTCATCTCAGCATCTAATAGAAACTTTGCTTTTTACTGGTCCAGGTAAATGGTAATTCTTAGGTGGAATTGTGTATCTCTGTTAGGAAGATTATGATAATTTTCCTGCTCCCAGAAGTTACATGAATAAGAATGAGCACAATGTACAAATGGGGGCCCTCTTTTTTCCCCTTTCCTTACCCTTAGCACATTATTTTTTAAAAGGGTACTATTTCAGAAAGCAACGTGGATATGATTTGTGGATAGAGTGTATTTCAGGAGCATCTTTCTTTTTGAGTTTACAATTCCTGTGGGAAGAAATGCAAAATTCTTTTAGCTATTCAAAATCATTGGAGTGTGATGACAAAGCTTAAATAATGTCAGGGAGGGGCTTAGTTTTGTCTGTCATATACTGCACTGAAAACAAATATACGAATGCATACATGATATTAGGCTGTCTTTCTCTAAATATTTTTGTTCTGTTAGTAGTGTGAAGAAAAAAATCAAAGCCTGTAACTCATATAAAAATCATATTTCTCTGTTCATTTCTAGTATGAATTTTGTTTCAGAAACATATTCAAAGCAGAGAATGAGACAAAATATGTTTTATGTTTTCATTCATCTTTCAAATTGCCTCTTAGCACTGTTAACTTGCAACATGACAATTACTTGCCATCTAACCCAAGGTACAATCCTTGACAGAAGGGGAAGAGAGCTTCTACAAGAATGGTCTTCTTTTTTTAAATTTTTTAAAAATTTTATTTATTTTCATATGTATATGAATGTCCTGTCTGCATGCAGGGTTGTGCACCCGTGTCGTGCAATGCCAAGGAGGTCAGAAGAGGGCGTCGGATTCCCCTGGAGCTGGAGTTAAAGATGGTTTTCAGCCGCCATGTGGGTGATGGGGATCGAACCCGGGTCCTCTGCAAGAGCAGTTGGCACTCTTAACCGCTAAGCCATCTCTCCAGCCCCAAGGATGGTCTTCTTGAATGATTCATTGGAAGCCTTTGACCAACTGCCTTTGGTTTGTTTTTCATGCTTGCCAACCTCCTTGTTCGCCCATTTCCCCTGTTCTAAATGGTTTTTCCTGCTTCCTGCTTCCTGCTTCCTTATCTTCTTCCACCGTTATCTCTTCCTTGTGAATCAGATAAGTAAAACAGAAGTTGGGAGTTTTTCTGTGGGGCAGTGGGGTTTCTGGGTGTCCATGTGCATGGGTCGCCAGACTCTCCGCACCTGTAAGCTGGTGAAGCAGGGAGAAGAAAGAGGACTTGCAAGCTGATAAACCTGACAGGTCAAAAGAGAGAGACCTGAGAGTTAGCCTCAAGAGACCAAAACTCACTTATTTGCACAAGATTAGGGTCTTATATAGTAATCTGGCCGGCTTGAGGTGAGGATGGGGGCGGGAGTACAGCGAAGATTCACAGTGTACTTTCCACAAAAGCCTTGGTTATGCTAGCCAGCAGAAGCTTGAGTTGGCTTCCTGAAACCAAGATGTGCTCTTTAGAAAATGGGTTTGGGGCCGGGCGTGGTGGCGCAACGCCTTTAAATCCTAGCACTTTGGGAGGCGGGGCAGGCGGATCTTTGTGAGTTCAGGCCAGCCTGGTCTACAGAGTGAGTTCCAGGACAGCTGGGGCTACAGGGAGACCCTGTCTCAAAAAGAACAAAAAAAAAAAAAAAAAAAAAACAAAAAAAAAAAAAGAAAAATGGGTTTGTGGGCTGGAGAATTGGCCTAGCGATTAAGAGCGCCAATTGCTCTTGCAGAGGATGCGGTTTGATCCACACACCCACATGGCAGCTGAAGAAACAGTCTTAAACTCCAGTTCCCAGGGGAATCCGTCGCCCTCTTCTGACCACCTCAGGCATTGCACGACATGGTGCACAAACTCACTGCAAGAAGACATTCATACGACCATATAAAAAAAAAAAAAAAAGGAAAAAAAGAAAATGGGTTTAGGAACGTGACACCTTTTGCCCAAGTCCCCAAAAGGGGGCTGCAGGGCCACTTGTCCATTGGCGAACAGGGGCAGGAGCAAATCCCCAGCCTTTTGCAGGTAATTGGGGCAAAAGCTTGCTCCCTATTACCTAGCTAGATGGAGTATCGGGCCCCACATTTTCCATACACATGAAATTCAGCTGTTTTCAGGGCATTTTTCCTGGCTACTTGAAATAGTACTCACATGGCATTACCAATAACCTACATAATTCTTCAAATGTCAAAATTCCATAGAAAAATAAAAATCTTTCATTTAGCTAACTTTTCTCTTGCTAAAAACAAAATTATTTGAGCATAGATTATAGATACTAAGAAATAGCCTTTCAGCCAAACTCCAGGTCTTCATTTGTTCAAGATATAGAATGAGTAACTTGCCTATTTTTAGAAACTGTTAATTGGCCTTTTGGGTCCTTAAGGTCCTGGAAGAATACACACACACACACACACACACACACACGCACAAGTACAATCCTAGAATCTTCCTTAGTACCACATATCCTCAACTACTTGACTTTGGCCTTGGACACTCAGTGTTGCCTTGTTTCCTAGCCTGCTCCTGTTGAGGGTTACTCCCATTTGATAACATGTGTTTTCTGCATCTTTGTAAGCTTTCGGATCTTATTTCTCCTTGCTCCTCATGTAGGAGCTTGCTAACTTTCCTTACCTATAACCAGCCATATCTCCAAGGGACTATGGCCAGGTCAGAGATAAGGAATAGGAGGCTGTGGAGAAAATAAATGCTCCTTTTTCTACCTTGTTCTCATTGTGATCATGAACATCTATGAGCTTCATGTGGAATCCTAACTGTTACCGAAAGGGACAGATTTAGAGGAGAGAGTGTCCTAGGACCACTATAAGGCCTCTCCTTTAACCCCTTACTACTCCCCACTCAATTTCATTTATTCTATCTATCTATCTATCTATCTATCTATCTATCTATCTATCTACCTACCTACCTACCTATGGCCTATAGGGTAAAATTTGTTTCCCCAAATGCCCTTCAATATGGGCCCATCCACTGGAACCTGATTAACCTGCCAAAGTTATACTCTTTTTTTTTCAATTTTATTTATTTCTGTATGTGTATGAATGTACTGTCTGCATGCAAGTCTGTGCACCCGTGTCGTGCAATGCCGCGGAGGTCAGAAGAGGGTGTTGGATTCCCCCGGAACTGGAGTTCTCCTGGAATTGGAGTTTCAGACGGTTCTCGGTCGCCATGTGGGTGCTGGGGATCGAATCCGGGTCCTCTGCAAGAGCGGTTGGTATTCTTAAATAAAACTCATTCCCCCTCCCAGCAGCCAAGAGCTGCCAATAGTTCCTCAGGTAAGGTTAGGTTTCTTATCCACTTTCCACATTTATGCTGGGGTTTTCTATGGCTTGAGTTTAGATGGGACTTGTGATATCACCATTGCAGTGAGTTCTGGCCTGCTTTATGGAAAATTCCATTTCCAGAAAGCTGTATCTGTCTCTTCCAATCTTTCCATCCCATCTGTCACAGTGATCCCTGAGCCTTGGGAGGCAGAAGTTTGATATGGGTGTCCTCTTCAGGGATAAGCATTCTGCAAACTCTTGTTCTATGCATATTGGCCAGTTGTGGGTCTCTGTGTTATTTTATGAGTATTTTGCCTGCATGTAAGTAAGTGCATGACATGTGTGTTATGCCCATGGAGGCCAGAAGAGGGTGTCAAATCCTGTGGAGCTGTACTTAAGGATGGTCATTAGCCACTATGTACATATTGGGAACCAAACCCAGGTTTTCTGCAAGAGCAGCCAATGCTCTTAACTGCTGAGCCATTCCCTAGCCCCTGAATCTATTCATTTTTATGCAACCCAGAAACCAAAATGAATCCATTAATGCCTTCCTAAACATTACTACTAATAATAGTTTTAACCAAGGTAAAATGCGTTTAATTATGTCATCTAAGGTTTCAGATGGATTTTGCTTTATAAAAACCTTTCAAAAAGAATAATTATTTGAAGGTTCTAATTGATTCAAAACTTGTTACAATTTTAAAAGAAATATAATTTCAAAAGATATTACCTTGCCCGTGGCACAAATGAATTAGTATTCCTATTTCCATGCAGTGTTGGTAAATGTTAGTTTAGCTATATTTGTTTTGTTTTGTGGTATTGGGGGTTTAGCATTGGGGCCACATGCATGCGAGGCAGGCACTCTACCATTGAGTTATATCCCCATTCCAATACCAGTTTTTCAGTGTCAAACACATACACAGTGCAGCCTGTTCTGCTCATCTCTATTAGGAACATTGAAAAATGCAGGAAAATTCAGAATTAATACAAATGATAGAACACACTCCCCTCCAAAAAGAGCTGACTCGTCACTTCATTATCATCTGTACTCTGACATTAGCTCTTAATATCAGTTCTAACTGGGCTGGAGAGATGGTTCAGAGGTTAAGAGCACTGGCTGCTCTTGCAGAGAACTGGGGTTTGATTCCCGGCACCCACATGGAGGCTAACAAATAGCCATAGCTCCTGTTCCAGGGGAATCTGACTCCCTTTTCTAACCTCTGTGGGTGTTGCATGACATGGCTGCACTTACAGGCATGCACACAATACACTCATATACATAAAATAAGAATAATAAATACAAATTTAAAAATTCAGTTCTGATTATGGTGTACCACACCCATGCTGATCTGTTAAGGATGTGTGAAGCATCGGATAGTTGAGGATTCCATACTAATTTCTAGACATTAATTTCCTACATTCAGAGACTGTGGAAAGTCCCAGGCGTGGAGCAGTGAACAAGAAGTGAGAATCTGCTCTTCTGAATCTGCACTATAATATTTCATGATTTCCAGACTCTGCTGTAGGCATTTGGGTCTTTGCCTTTGTCAGCACTTCCAGCTTTGCTCTGCCCTTTAATTTCTGCTTCCTTCACCACATCAGACTAGGATTTCATATTGGTGACCCCTATCCAGAGAAGCCTGCTCATTTTTGCCTTCCTATTTCCTGACAAGTCTTAGAGACATTCAGAAATCTGTGGTGTTGCCTGTATGTGGATGTGGAGAAGGTTTCTATGATGATAAGAGTCAGCTTGGACCCCATGTGAGTGTTATTACCCTCATCATCTCAAAAGGGGACTTACATGAAAAAAAATTGCAAGGTGGAAGAGGTAGAGCTAAAACTTCATTGTGAAAGACACTCAAACATGACAATGTACTAATACTAAGATGAAAACAAACTGGAAGAAGAACACTTGAGGAATATTTGATTTGCCTCCGTGTTGGAGGGAAAGAAAAGGGGAACAGGGAGGAACTGCCTCTTGGGACTCAATTCTGATAAATCAAAGTAAAGAAATTGCTGAAATGGAAGTTACCTGTGACAATAAATGTGAAGCCAGAGGAAAGAACCTTGACTTCTAAGAAGAGGTAGATTTTCAACAATCCATAAACTTGAGGCATAAAGGGTTTTCTCAAAAAATAAAACAAAAGAAAGTTCTGGCAGTCTTGTGAGAAATGATTCTTAAGAGGGAGAAAAGTTAGTCATTAGAGAAACAGAGAGCTTTGCAGTCAATCATCTACGTTCCAGGAGGATGCACTCCCAATACGGGAATCAGCAGAATGCAAGTCCTGCCTTGGAATCTGGAATCAGTCCAGAATGTGCCTTGGCTTTCTGCTTACTCTTGCTCTGTTTGCCTTGTTTGTCTTTATTGCTTACTCCATTTGTGATCTCCTTTTGCCTATGAATTCGCCTTGTGCTTAAGTTAATCTCTCTCTCTCTGTCTTTCTGTCTCTCTGTCTCTCTCTCTCTGTCTCTCTCTTCTCCCATCTCTCTTTTTCTCTCATTTTTGTTTCTTGTCTTTTCTCTGGTTGGATTCCAGCCTATCCAGCCCATATTTGCAGATCGTCTCCTTCCCCCACTTTCACCCTTGCTTCCTCCTTCCTGGTCTCTAACTCTCCCTTCCAGTTACAATGGCCAGAGCACTTGCGCTCCCAGTAACTAACTAGCATCCCCCAGCACCTGTAGTGATGCTTCCTTCCCTTCACCCAGTCACCACCCCGACCCCAGTGTCCTCACATTAGCAGAACGCTTGGCTGAAAGTGGAAGCATCAATTCAAGAGTATGTTTGTTCACATTATGAAGTATAGGGGAATCGGCATCTCTTTAAGTAGCATCTTCTCCATGTTTGTTTCTTACACATCATTAAATGTTTAACTTACTCAGAAACAATGCTGAAATGTTCTAAACCATTGCTGATTAAATAGCAATCTTGAATTAAGATAGGTGAATCTAAAATTAATTTAGGAAAGGTTTAAATGTTGGTGTTATCAGGTAGGTGGTTAACATACTCAACTCTCTGGTTCAACAAGGGATACTATTCAGTTTTGTGTCCTGTCTTTTCTGGCAACTGAGACCCAATGCTCAGCTGTTGGGACCTGCTGGTACTTATTTTGCTTCTCTATGGACTTCCCCATGGCAGGGGGAGCTTCATTCTCAGCCTGGGGATTTCTCTCCTATTCCTTCACTGCTTCTTGATGGGCCAGGATATGAGGCTGAAGAAGGATTCATTACCAGGGATAAGTATTCTAAAGTTGTGAAAAAAAATATCAGGAAGTCTAAACCTCACTGTGACAGAAATGCTGACGATAAGTGAAAAGGACATTCAAAGCTGCATTTGAACCAGAGTGTCAGGAAGAGATAAGGCTTGCTGGAGGAGTGACATGTATCATTTATGACAGAAAACAGAACTACTCAGCTTTGATTTCACCTTAGTCCTTCTGCCTGGAAGAATGATCTTCAAACTCAGGAGTGTAGGACAAACCCAGCTTAAAAAGCATAGGAACCCAGGTAGGGGAAGTCATAGTGATAAAACACCGCTTTGGGGAAAACTGCGTTCTGGAAGAATCCCAGTGCTTGGCGGTGTCATCAGCGAATCACTTTGTATAATTTCAGAGGATTTGTGAAGAGCAGGAAGCCTGGGGTGGATAGATGTCCTAATTATTAATCAGAGGTGAAAGTCATTTTTACACATCAAAGACTGGTGGGTTTGAAGGTAAGGTTTAGAAAGGAAATGGGGACTAGAAAGATGGCTCAGGGGTTAAGAGCACTGACTGGTCTTAAAGAGGACCTGGGTTCAATTCCCAGCATACCCACATGGTGGCTAACAACCGACTGTAGCTCCAGTTCCAGGGGAATCCAATACCCTCAATGACCTCTGTGGGCATTGCATGACAGGGGTACTCTTACACACATGTGGCAATATACTCATGCACATAACATAAAAATAATAAATATTTAAAAAGAAAGGGAAATGATGTTTAGTACTACTATGAGCTGAGAAAGCAACACAGGCCTCTTCCTTTCTGAGTATTTAATTTGAAGGAGCAGGTCTGTGTAAGCAGACAATGAGTTTAATGTTCAGAGGTGGAGATCCTGAGAGGGTGGAAACTTCAGTTTGGCAATCTAGATGTCTGGAGAGCCTAGAGCTCCAGGTGAAGTTCTTGTCTGATAATAGGCAGAGGTAATAAGTAAAACTGGCTTATAAATGGGAAGAAAGTATGGCAGATTATGGAAGAGACTTAAAGGACAAGTGTCAGGTGGGTGGTGGATTGGGGGACTGGAAGAACCAGCAGGGAGCTGGAAGGACCATGAAAACGTGGAGCCTAGGGATGTGAGACTGCCAAGTAGGGCGGAATACGGAGGCTCAAAGGAGACCTGCAGCGTGCACTGCTTTTGGACTTTGAGCACTGATGGCGTTAGCGAGGAGAGTTTCATGGTTTTAGCAAGGAGAGTTTCATGGTTTTAGCAAGGAGTAGGGGTTCTGAAGCCAGTTTCAGCGAAGTGGAACGTGGTGAGTTATGGGAAAATACAGACAACGAAAGCAGATTGTCTTATGTGCCTGGCTACAAAATGAAGGTGAGATAAAGGGTAGATAGAGGGATATTTTGTATGATGATAGAAATTTAAGCATTTTCTAACAGATGAAGCAAGTACTGCTTCCTTTATGGAATGTTTTAGTGCTGAGTGCTTTACCTACATTCTTTCATTTAATTTTTATTATCCCCAGAGGTAGATATTTTTATTCCTAATTTATAAACTAAATTTTTGAGGCTTAGAGATAGCAAGTATGGCCTTAGTTCATAGACAAGGAAAGCCACAGCAAGGATCCAAACTCTATGGCAATAGAATCTATTAGAATTCAATATGGTAACATTTTGACCTGTTGGAACATACAAATCTTTTCCCATAGTTAGTTTTAAGATTTGAATTGCAAAGTTTTTGACAAAAAGGTTTCATATCTATCTGTATCCCCCTTTTTTATTTTATGTTTTTGTTTTTTTTGACCCATGAGTCTCAAAAAGGCAGTTGTATTACACATACCTATAGGCTGGAATCAAGGCGCAGTTTTCATCAAATTCGCCCACCTGTTTTTGGGTGAGGTATGTGAGCTTAACTTATCGGAAGCAAACTTAATTTTTTAATTAAATCATCCTACAGGTAAAATGAAGAATGTACAAGATATACTGTACAACATGAAAAATATAGAGAACATTTTGTATTGCCAATCTCAAAGTTATGTATATACAGTTTTATGTAAAATAAATGTGGACAATTTGATATTTCCAATTAACTCAGGTGCAATTACCATTTTTATACAAACCTTAAACAATTTGTTTAATATACACATATTTACTTTTATTTTAGTCCTAAAAACACCTGAACCTGGTAACAGAGTCTGCGGCAAAATATGAGATACTTGTTGAACTCATGTCCAATGTAAATATTCAGTTAATAGAAATATATCACCGCGTTCGCCCCTCTCCTGGCCACCTCACCCTATCCCGAGTCACCATTTCAGTTTTTCGATGGCATATTCTTTCTCTTGTTGTCTCTTTTACTATGACATCCCCTCTCCACAAGAAATAATTATAGCAACTGGTTTTAGTTAGGTCCTAGCAATCACAATATATGCAGGGATACCATTCGTCCATTTGTTTTCTGGGACTGTGTTACTTTCACCTTTATAATTCCTTCTAGCTCCATCCATTTACCTGTAAAGTTCATGATGTTTTCTTTCTTTACCAACTGCATAGAACTCCATTGTGTAAATATACCACAATTTTCTCTTCCACTCGTTAGTTGAGGGGGCATTTGGGTTGGTTCCAGCTTTTTGCTATGTGAACTGAGCTGCAATAAAAGTAGCTGTCCGATGTATTTCTGCAGTAGATGAGCTTGGTGGGTATGGCTGAGAAGAAAAGATACAGCTTTGCATTATGTAGGTTGTACCAGAAGTGCCAGAGAAAGGTTGGCCAATCTGAACAATTGAAAGGAAGAAAAGCATCAGATGTGCTACAGACATCAAACCCCTCAGTGGATCCTACTTGTAACACAATATTTATGATAAATTTTTTTTGGTCTTTCGAGACAGGGTCCCCTGTAGCCCCAGCGGTCCTGGAAACTCACCTGTAGACACAGGCTGGCCTTGACTCACAAAGATCCGCCTGCCTCTGCCTCCCAAGGCTAGGATAAAGGCATGGCACCATGCCCGGCAAACAACTATTTATAATGAGTCCTAATGAAACTTACCTTCTAGGGCCACAAAGGTTTTAATATGAGAGACTTTCTTACCCCCCCATAGAATAGGAAGAATATGATGATATGAGGTCATTCTCTAAACTGTAAATGGAGCAACTGTATAGAGGTAATCACTTGAATACCAGAGAGTGTTACCAAAGGCCACTAAACCAATAAATATAGGTCTCCTTGAGTCAAGCAAGACTCCTCTGTCAGCACCAGTTACACCTCACCTGCCTGGAAATACCATGCAGCAGTGGCAGCCATATGCCTGTATATCCCAAATCTAATTGGCTATTAGCTCTCTCCTTGGAGGAAAAACCCATGGCTGATGCCACAAGCTTACATCCTCTAGTGGTTAGGAGATGTTATAAGCCACAGTAAGACCCTGTCATATTTTACAGAAAAAACTTAATTCATGGATTAACATACCATCCAAACATCTGTGTCTATACCAAAGTAACCTACCATAACAATTAGTACTGTTTAAATACCTATATATCTAATTGCTTGTGCTTCATTAGTAGGATTGAAAGATTATTCCTGGACAAACTGTCAGCCCATGAAAGGAAACAGCCAGAATTGACCAGAGTCCAAGACAACAGCTCCAGAGAAAGTAGAATGTTTTGCTTCTCGTCCACCTGTGCCCCTTTTCTAAGCCTAGGGAACAATCTGAGGAAGAGGGGGTGTGGTAGAATGTAAGGGCTGCGATTGGGGTGAATGGTGAAACTACAGCAATATAGTCTGGACACTCATTTGATCAACTTGATTGAACATACAAGCCCCCCCCCCCAGTTGGATGGTGGGACCCATGGGCTGTGTGGGTTTGGGCACAACCGCTTGCAAATTGGTTTTACATGAAGGATGCT
Source organism: Rhizomys pruinosus (assembly GCA_009823505.1). Classification (NCBI taxonomy): domain Eukaryota; kingdom Metazoa; phylum Chordata; class Mammalia; order Rodentia; family Spalacidae; genus Rhizomys; species Rhizomys pruinosus. Next base: position 802,866 of record VZQC01014000.1, on the reverse strand, counting down.
TGTACTCCTTCATGTAAAACTTAAAAAATAAATTATTACTTATTGTTAAAAAATGAAAAAAAGAAGTAATAAAAAATAAAAATAAAAAAATTAAAGTGGAAAAACGTGAAAAAAAAGAATTCAATATGGTAGTCAGTGGTTCTCAAGCTTTAACATGGTGTGTGAGAACTACCTGGAGAGCTTGGGACACACAGGCTCTAGACCCAGAAATTATGCTTCATTTTGTCTGGACCAGGGACTGAGACTATGTGTCCAAGCAGTTCTGGGGGATGTGGATGTTGCTGCTCTGAGGAACATGTTTTGGGACCCACTGGAACTTGGTAGACATCAAATCCTCGAGTTTTAGATATGTGTGATTTTGACTGATGCTGAAGTTGGAGAATCTCTGAGTTGAAAGGAGGAGATGAGATACAAAGAAGAGGGAAAAGGTAATGCACTGATAACCCAGAGGAGATGGGAAGTGCTGGGTTCAGGGGGTTGGAAGGAATGAATCTATCTTGGAAGAAGGAGAAGATGAATAGGGATAAGCTTGTGAGAGGTGAGAGAACAGTGGAAAGGGGGTCTGTATTGAGGCTTTCAGCATTTCTGACTTTGGCTGAGACCTTTGATGGCTGCACTTCTCTTGATGCCCTTGTGGGGAGGTGAGGAGATGAGGACACCCTGAGAATGTATGCAATGGCTTTGAAGAGGGCTGTCTGCCAGAGGAAATCAGGACACCCTGCGAATGTATGCAATGGCTTTGAAGAGGGCTGTCTGCCAGAGGCACTTTTTAGGCGTGTGCCAGGGGGTTCTGTCGAACTTTTTAATCAACCTGTGGCAAAGCTTAGGAAGCACACTCATCAAATCTGAGTATGGCATGAAGCTGGAAACAATGTCTAATTACTTGGATGAAAGAGTCAGCACTCAAAAAGACACTGACAGGTTGAACTGATGGCCACTCCCCCCCCACCACCATAAGATGAAATTTAATGTGTTTAAATATAACTTCTTGCACTTAAGCTTTGGAAAAAATCAACTCTAGTAAAAAAGAGGGAGATTTCAGAAATCCAAGGCTAGTAGCTCAGGCTGTTGTGTTTGTCCTTAAGGTGCTTGATTTACCCTTTAAATCTGGCTTCAATGTGAAAATTGCCTCCTTGTTCATTATAATAATTGCTTCTTTATACCTGACCGCATGATACCTGGTATCATGACTTTGCCTTTTGTCTCTGTGCCCTGTGGCTTCTGACTCAGTGTTTTGTCTACGTATATTTAGTGTAACTACAAGCCAGGTCAGCCTTTATTAATACCAGTCCTTCCTGAAAACCTTGGCTTCTAATTGAGTTCTAATCAGTCTCGGACTGCAGCACCTGGTGGTGCCTGACCTGGTGGTCCCCATCACACCTCTCTAGGTCTGGTTATGTCACATGTCTGTGATGCATTTGGCTATGATCAGGACTGGCTGGGATCCTAATTGAACTTGTCTGTATCTCTGATGTCATCTCTTTGCCAGATGCTGTTTGTTTCCCTTTGCCTTTTAAATTAAAATGGAAAGTTAGCATATAAAGGCCTGGGCTATGGCTTGGAGAGATGTCTCAGGAGTTAAGAGCAATGGCTGCACTTGCAGAGGACCCAGGTTCTATTCCCAGTACCCACATGGTGGCTAACAACCATCTGTAACTCCAGTTCCAGGGGAATCTGATGTCTGCTTCTGTTCTCTGTGGGCATTGCACGAAACAGGTGCACTTACATACATGCAGACAATACACTCATATGCATACAATAAAAATAATAATAAAATGTTATTTACAAACTCTGTAAAAAGAAAAGAAAACAGAGGAGTGGGCTTCATCATGGGATTCTCATACATATATGTGAACGTAGTTTGTTTTTATACATTTTCTATGTCCTCCACCCTTCCCTGGTCCTCCATGTAGTCCTCTCTTCTGCTTTGATATCACATTATCCTCTCTTTCCTCTGATTCTTACCTCCCTTAAAATCTCTTCTTCCATTTTCATGTTTTCCTTTCTCTTCCTCCTCCTCCTCCTCCTCCTCCTCCTCCTCCTCTTCCTCCTATTCCTCTTCCTCCTATTCCTCCTCCTCCACAGACACAGACACAGACACAGACACAGGCATACACACACAAATCTAGATTCATCATATTAGAGGAAACATGAGGCATTTGTCTTTTTGAGTTTGGTTTATTTCACTCAGAATAATAACCCATTGCATCTACATCCATTTTTCTGTAAATATTATGATCTCATTTTTTTCTTTTTTAATTAATTTATTATTTTTTATGTGTATGAGTGTACTGTCTGCATGTAGGTTGGTGGACCCGCATCATGCAATGTTGCGGAGGTCAGAAGAGGGCGTCGGATTCCCCTGGAACTGGAGTTAAAGACGGTTCTTAGCCGCTGTGTGGGTGCTGGAAATCGAACCCCGGTTCTCTGCAAGAGCAGTCAGTGCTCTTAACCACTGAGTCATCTCTCCAGCCTCAATCTCATTTTTCTTTATAGTTGAATAAAGTTTCATTGTGTAGATGAGCACATTGCTTTGTCCATTCATCTGTCGGTGGACATCCACTATGATTCTATTTCATAGTGATCATGAATAGAGCGGTAATGAAGATGAATGTACACATATTTCTGGTGTGTTGACTTAGAGTCCTTTGGATACATACTCGGGAGTGGTAGAGTTGGGTCATACTTCTGTTTTTAGTTTTTTGAGGGGCCTTCATACTGATTTCCATAGTGGCTGCACCAGTTTACATTCCCAACAATACTCCGACCAGCATTTGTTGTTCTTTTTTTTCTTGGTGATCGTCATTCTGACTAGGATTAGTAGGGATCTCAATGTAGCTTTAATTTGAACACATTTTCAGTTATTTGTTTGACCACTTGCATGTCTTCTTTTGAACTGTGTACTCAATTTATCAACTCATTCATTGACTAGATGATTTGGAATTTGGTGCACTTGATTTTTGTGTTTCTTTATATATCTTAGATATTAATTCCCTGTCTGAAATGTAGTTGGCAAAGCTTTGTTCCCATTTTGTCGGCCATCTTGTTTTTCTGATGACTGTTGCCTTTGCTGTGCAGAAACTTTTTCACGTAATCCCATTTGTCAACTCTTAAGGTCATTCTCTGTGGTACTGAGTCCTTTTTACAAAGGACTATTGCCTATGCCTATAGTTTGAAAAGTTTTCCCTATATTTGTCCAGTAGTTTAAAAGTTTCAGGTCTTAAAGTTTTTGATCTATTTTGAATTGATTTTTATGAGGATGAAAGAGATGTATCTTGCTTCATTCTTTTATAAGTAGACATCTAGTTTTCTTAGCACCATTAAAGCTTTTTTTCACTGTGTGTTTTGGCACATTTGTAAAAAAAAAAAATAGGCATCTTTAAATGTGTTGGTTTATTTTTGGGACCTCTCTTCTATTTGTCCCAAACTCTGTTTTTGTACCAGTACCACACAGGTTTTATAATTATAGCTCCGTTGTATGGTCTGAGAACAGGCATTGTGATTCTTCCAGCATTGCTCTTTTTGCCTAGGGTTGCTTTAGTTATTTAAGGTCTTTTGTGTGTCTATATACATTTTGAGGTGTTTTTCCTGTTTGTTATAAGAATGCTATTAGAATAATGATGGAGCTGCACTAAGCCTACAGATTGTTTTGAGTTACAGCAATCGTATTTATTTCTGTTGATCCAGGAGCACAGGAGATCTTGTCATCTTCTGGTATCTTCTTTAATTTTTTTTCAGTATTTTAAAGTTTCCATTATAGAAGCTTTTCACTTCAATGGTTGGGTTTATTCCTAGGAATTTTGTTATCTGTCTGAAGCTATTATGAATGGGATTTCTCCCACCAATTTATTTGTCTGCAATATCATTTTTGTTCTATAAAGAGGCTTCGGAATTTTGCTTGTTGGCTTCAGACCATGCTAACTTGCTGAAAGTGTTTATGAGGTTTAAGAGTTTGTTGTGGGAATCTTTAGGATCTTTCAAGTATAAGATCATGCCATCTGCCATGAGGGATGATTTGACTTCTTTTCCTATTTTTTATTTCTCTTGTTTTACAACTGTGTGCCCCATCATGAGAAACAAGTAAGGTTGACACTTGCATGGGAGGCCACAGCCCTTCGTTTTCTGTTGTTGGATCTATCTTCATACACCAGGAGTTTAATTGTCATAGAGCATTTAAAGAAGTTTCATTTTGAATCATGAGGGGCCTCACTTTCAGCTTACCTGTAACTGCCCACACAAACACAACCTCGCATTCACATTACTTTGAAAAATTATGAGTACTTTCATGTATTTTCATTGTTTAAATTTGACTATGTTGCTATAGTTAGGGTTCGAAATTTCTGTTTTACAGCTGAGGAAATTGAAATTCAGGATGATGAGATCATAGACCTAGAGCCACACAGCTACTTTTGGCAGAATTGAGGTGAAATCCCAGGCCTCCTCACGACACCTGCACCTCTCCCAGCTGCACCTGTTAAGCAGCTTGTAAGGAAACGCATGGTCTCTCTCATACATGGCCTTCTTTCAAAGACGTACATTGGTACAGTGCCCAATAGGCAAATGCTCCAGTGCATGGTAGTGCTGTCTTTTTAAAATTAAATTCATTATCCTGTGACCATTTCATCAATCTGTATAATATATCTTGGTCATTTTCATCCCCTCATCACTCTCTCATTTTCCTTCCATGCCTTCTGAGCCTCTTCTTCCTGAGAAGTCCCCCTCTTATTTTTCATGTTCTTAAATTATTTGGTGACCTGTTGAGTTTAATTTGTCTTGGGAGGAACACTGTTATTTACTGGAGCATGGCAGCTTACCAGTGGCTATACTACTGAAGAAAAACCCCTCCTCCCAGCAATCTTAGCTATCTTAATTCCTCAGGGAGGGGTGGGACCTCCTGAACCCCCATCCATGGTGGAATCCTGGTGGGCCCCATCTTGTGCAGGTCGTTGCAGGACTTGTGCTAAGTGTGGCCATTTCTTTCCATTCTTATCCACATCACTACATGTACTACTGTATGAATAGGTTATTGACTTGGGGAAATCTGCAGTGCAGCTCATTCCAGTGCTGAGTCATCCTTCCTTACTGGTCCACCCTTGGGTTTCTGGCTCAACCACTGGTTGATGTCCCTGCTTCACTTTCTCTCCAACTCTGACTAACTTTGTATCACACTAGAGGGGACTCTTTCTTAAATATTGCTTTTTCCATTGCTATATTTTGGATCAAGGGCTTTTATTGGCTTCTTCTTTCCTGTGACATTAAGTTTAAAATATCAGTGCCCTTCATAGTTTGACTATAGTTACCTGGTCAAGCGATTTCTTAGCACAGACCAGTGTCCTGCCTCTGTTTCATCCACACTGTTTACTCTAAGTTCCCTGAACTTCCCAGATCTAATCAACTTTACACACTTATTTTCTGCTGTAGGCAGCATGCTGTGCTCAGCCTTGCATATGTGAGTGAATAGGGTTATAGTGATGGATTTAGTTTGGGGAAGCCTTTGGCACTTGTTATAGTCCATTTTTTTTCAGTATTAGAATGTTACTGTGTAGATACTTTATAGATAAAAGAGTTTTATTTAACTCAGTTTTAGAGGTTGAAAGCCCAAGACATGGCATCCCCAGTGGTTTGGCTTCTGGAGAGAGAGAGGGTCATGGTGGGTTACTCACAATGGGAGAGGCATGTACAGGAGGAAGAGATTATACTCTGAGGCAGGAAGCCAGAGCTGGGGTGTTGAGCCAGGCTTGCTCTTCTATATCATGATAACTAACAAATTAGTTCCAAAAGAATCATCTCAATTCTTTGTAGGGGCAGAGTTCTCCATGACCTGGGGATTTCCTACTAGGCAAATCTTAAAGCTCTGAATCACTTCCCAATATTGGCTCAGGAGCCACCAAACTTCTAACTCAAGAACCATAAAGGATCCACCTAAACTGTCATATCACTTGAAACAGGTAACAGTGGTAGAAAGTCAGGCTCTTAGCATGAACTGATAACTTATCTTTGAAAAGATGTCACAGACTAGAAGATAGAAGATAGTAAAACAACTCTAATAATAAACTGATGCAGAAAAGGAGATTGTTCGAAGTTTATTGAAATTACGACTTTAGGGGTTGGAGGAGATAGATGGATGGGTGAGAACCTTGCTGTAGAAGCACGAGGAGCTAAATTTAATCACTCTCAACTATGTGAACAGCCAGGCATGGTGGCATGTGTTTGCAATCCCAGCATGGGGGTTGGGGGGAGATAGAGACAGGTAGTCCCTGGGACCATTAGCCAGCTGGTCTATCCTAAATCTGCAATCTCAGGTACCAGCTGGAGAAATTGGCTCATAAATAGGGTGCAGCTCCTGAGCAACAATACCTGAGGATGGCTTTTGGCCTATACGCAAGTGCACATGCATATGGATAGTCTGTGTGGCAGCAAACTGTAGGTTCAGCTATGCAGAGCCATGTCTCAGCTGAGGTTCATATGGAAAAAATCTACCTCAAGATCAGGAATACTGTACTGACTGAAGTTTGAAACCCATTGATTAGGGAACTAGGTAGTTCAAAATAGGAGCTAAGTTGTAGAAAAACGAAGAAATCCAAGGTTAGCTTGGAGAGTTTAGAACCACTACATGAAATTAAATGTAGCAATGCAATTTCCTTCTTTTGTGCTTACAGGGACAAATCATAATCATGGAATCTGTGTAGTCTAATTTATTTGGAAAAAAGTCTTTGTAGATATAATCAGGTTAAGGATCTTAGCTTAATTGAGGTGAGGGAATTGTCCTGGAGAAGTAAATGACAAATGTCTTTAGGAAGGGTACTCAGAGAAGACACTTGGTGTCAGGGAGGACATAAGTCAAAGCATGCAGGTTAGGGAGTCCTGAGCCCCTGAGGGAATGTGGGCCTGTGGACTCTTGATCTCAGACTTGTGGCCCCCAGGGCTGTGAAGGAATAAGAATGTTGTTTTAAGCCACCAAAGTAGTATTAATTTGTTATGGAAGGGACAGGAAACTAATACCATGCTCAAACCAGTCTCTCTAGACAGCTGCCTCTCATCATGCAGAGTGAATACAGTTGTACCCTCTCCCCTCTTCTGTCTCCTCTCACTTCTGTCTCCCCTCCTCTCCCCTCCCTTCCCCCCCTCTCCCCTCCCCTCCCCTTCCAGCTCTTTCTTCCCCTCTCCACAGGACAGTGATTGCTTTCACCTATTTGAAGACTGGCATAGAATGAGAGTATTTTGAAATAAATAAAAGAGGATCTTGGAGCTATTCCTCTTGGTCCACGCAGGAGGAAGTTAAAGTCTCTGCTGGGAGTTGACAAAGTCCTGTCACCAGATGAGAGTCGGGTCCCCACACTTCCAGATGGGGCTCCTTTCCCTCGTGATGCCTCTTTTTAAAGACACCGCATTGCCTTTACACAGCGTTCTGTGTATTCATCTATCAGTTATGCATTGACCACAACTGAGGGCAAAAACCTCTGGGTTCTAAAAGTATTAATCTTAAAAATTATAGTTATGTTTATGTGTCTATGTGGGGCAGGGCACAGGAGAGAGCACATAGAACAATTTTTTAAGTGTGATGAAGTCATCTAACCCTCAAGAGCAGCTGCAAACATGGAATAAATCTCAGAGTTTGTTAATATTTGTGGATTAAACACTTTCCTCGTACATTAATAGTTCTGAGGAAACTTCAAGTTCATTTTCAGCTCTAAGAGGCTGTCGTCCACAATTCTGGACTACTAACATTTCCTTGATGGATGGCTGTGGTCTCCCAGGAATGAGCTCTTTAAAGCAACATTTATATTATTTCTTAAAAACCTAGCATGGCATCCTGAAACCAAAAGACAGGTGTGGTCTTTTCAGACCCATCCATCCTATCAGTAATGAGGACATTCAGAAGTGGTGATCCTGTCATACAGTGTTCGATGACATCTACTCTTAACCAGATTGCAAATCAGTTTGTAGTGCTCTGAATCATGTGTGCTCACTCATTGTGCCTGTTTCTATATTTTCTATAGTGATGAATATTCTCTCAATTATTATACCTTGAATGTTTTTCCTGAACATTTATTGATTTGTTATGTGTGCACACGCCTGCGTGCATGCGTGTGTGCGTGCATGTGTGTGTGTGTGTGTGTGTGTGTGTGTGTGTTTGTGTGTGTGTTCTGTTGGGGAAAAGGGCACACCTATGAAAGAATCAGTTTTCTCCTAGCTTATGAGTTCCTGGGATTGAACCAAATTCAGTAAGTGACTTTACCTGTTGAGACATCTGGCTAGCCCTGTCTTAGACATTCTTAACAATTTGATTGTGTTAGTGTTGTTTGATAACTGAGTCAAAGACATTCCGGCTTTCTTAAACAATTTCTAACAACATTGTCAGTTAACCCAATTATAATTGTCGTGAACTCACTTTAAGAACAGAGTTACTGGAGTTTTTCTAATAGCATTTTAAAAGAATTTTAGTTTAGAGTTCATTGAAATTACTTAGACAAGAAAACTGATTGTATTTGTTATGTATACAAAATAACGAGACACTAGACATGTCAAAGACACAGATGTAGGCTGCGAATACATAACTCGAAATGAAAATAGATTATAAAGCTAATTTCCAGTCAGCCACATGCTTACTAGCCTTTAGGTAAGGGTACGTTTATGAGATTAAAAATTTTTCTGTTAGAAAAAATGTTCTATTTCATAGACTGTGAATACCTAGAAGGTAAGCCATTCATTTTATTTTATTTTTTTTCAGTTTTTTTTTTTTTTTTTTTTTGAGACAGGGTCTCTCTGCAGCTCTGGCTGTCCTGGAACTCACTCTGTAGACCAGGCTGGCCTTGAACTCACAGAGATCTGTGTGCCTCTGCCTCCCAAGTGCTAGGATTAAAGGCGTGCACCATCAGTTAATTGTTTTTAATGAATTAATTTTAATTGAACTTTCGAAACTTTCATACGACGTACTTTGATAATATTTAGACCCCTTCCTTATCTTCAAAGCACTTATGGCATTTCCCCTACCAGAAAGGATGCACCAGGTCTTTCCCTGCACCTATAGCCTGTAAGGTACTGTCTATATTATCTTTTAACAGTGTCAGTGTTTCACATCCAGATCTTTGATACATTTTCAGTTTACTTTTGTGCAGGCTGACAGATATGGGTCTAAATTTGTTCTTCTTTTATACATGGAGATACAGTTTTCCCAGCACAATTTTTTGGAGATTCTGTCTTTCCTCCAATGTATGTTTTTGGCTCCTTTGTCAAATACCGGGCAGCTGAAATTGCATGCACTCATGTTTGGGTTCTATGTTGTTCCATTGATCTACATGTCTATTTTTTGTGACAATATCATACTGTTTTTATGACTATAGCTCTGCAATATAGTTTGAGATCTGGTATGATAATTTTTCTGCATTTCTCTTTGTGCTCAGAGTTGCTTTGGCTGTCTGGGGTGTTTTGTGATTCCACATGAATTTTACAATTTTTTTCCCTTATTTTTCTTTGAACAATGTCATGGGAATTGTGACTGGCATTGCGCTGAACCTACAAATTTCTGGTAGGATGATCATTTTCACAATATTAATTCTACCAATCTATGAGCATGGGAGATCTTTTTATCTCCTGTGTCTTCCTCAATCTCTTTTTCAAAGGTTTAAAGTTCTCATTGTAGATATCTTTATTGCCTTTGTTTAATTTCATTCCTAGATATTTTTTTTGAGGTTATTGTGAATGGGAGTATTTCTATGATCTTTTTCTCTGATTGCTCGTTTGACTGTATAGAAAGGCTCATGACTTTTGTAAGTTGATTTTATATCCTGCCACTTTGCTGAAAATGTTTTGTTTTGAGACAGGGTTTGCCTGTAACCCTAGATGGTCTTGAACTCATCATGTAGACAAAACTGGCTTTGAGCTCACAGTGATCCACCTGACTTGGTCTCCTCAGTGCTAATTTAAAGGCTGGGTCACCAAGCCTGGCATTAGTTTTTGTCTCTGTGACTTCAGTAAGTATTTTCTTTGTATCTCAGTTTCCTAACCTGTAACATTATGATAGCAAAACTTTAGACTGCAGAGGTACTGGTGAAGACCCGTGATGTAAGCACATGGAGGACATGAACACCCCTCCCCCATATGGACCCTTTACTAATATTTCTGTTGTCTTATCCAGGATTGGAACATAGGAGGCTGTTAATAAACATTTGTAAATGATAATAATTATTAGTAGATGCAGAAAAGGACCCTACGATGATCCCACAGAAGATGACTTACACATATTTATAAACAGAAATGATTGTTTTATCTCAATGCAGCAGGTACGTCTACTTTTTCTTTGTCACCATTTGGTTTCTAGATCCTGGGTATATGGGGAGCAGAAGCGGGAAAGCTTCATAGATTAACTTTGTATTCTCCCATGCACTCTGAGGGCAAAAGGGTGAAGGAGATAACGTATGTTTGGGTGCCTCCCACCTGCTGGTGCCCCTAATGAGTCACTGCTACAGCTTTAATAGACTGGGATTGAAATGAAAATGGCTAACATTTATTGACTGTGTGTAAAGTGCCAGGCACTGCATTGTTTGACCTGTTTGATCTCATCTGACTTTTTTTTTAAAATATTTTTATTGTATTTTATTTATTTATTTATTTATTTATTTATTTATTTATTTTTTTTAAATTAATTTTTATTGATGCTTTGTGCATTTCATACATTTTTTCCAATTCAGTTCAGGCTTATTTCCCTTTCCCTCCCCCCCCCATCCCAGATCATGCATTCTGCCATAACTGTCCTGCATATTTCTCTCATTTTTTTTTTTCATTTTTAGCTATAAGTGATAATCCATGAGTACAAGCATCCTTCATGCAAAACCTATCTGCAGGCTGTTGTGCCCAAACACCTACAGCCCCACCATCCAGTGGGGGGTGACAGGTTGTTTGTTCAATCAAGTTGATCAAATGAGTGTCCAGACTACATTGCTGTAGTTTCACCATTCACCCCAATCGCAGCCCTTACATTCTACCACGCCCCCTCTTCCGCAGGTTGTTCCCTAGGCTTAGAAAAGGGGCACAGGTGGATGAGAGGTAAAACAGTCCACTCTCTCTGGAGCTGTTGACTTGGACTCTGGTCAATTCTGGCTGTTTCCTTTCATGGGCTGACAGTCTGTCCAGGAATAACCTTTCGATCCTACTAATGAAGAACAAGCAATTAGATATATAGGTATTTAAGCAGCACCAATAGTTATGGTAGGTTACTTTAAAGAAACGAAGGATGTAAGTCCTATTGCCATGACCTTTGCATATAGGCAGAAACAGGCTTAGAGCCTGATTTGTTCAAGATCATAGAATCAAACATTAATCCTGGATGGTCTCCATTGCTCTGAAGCACTGAAATTCAATTAGTATTTTCTGGATATCACATGTATGAGTGGCAGCATATGATCATATACATATGCACACACCCCAAGTTATTAAAATGGAATATTCCTTCAGAGACTCATGCTTCTTTTTCTAAGCAGAAGCATTTAGCCACACTGTGTGAAATGAGGATAGTGATTCTAAGCAGTAACTTCCAGCCAGCTCCTGACTCTTCAAACATAGGAAGAAGCTGTAAGGTGAAACCTTTTTCTTTCCTGGTGTAAGCAGGCAAGCAGGTGTAAGGTACTGGGTAATTGTTTAGCAGTCAAGGTTTGGAGAGTAGATCACAGAGAGCTGAGACAAAACAAACAAGGGTGAGCCCAACATTAGGAGCCAGAGGGTGACAGCTGGCAGGTAATGAAGCCAGCAGAGCTTTGGGCTTCTGCACAGGAACAGGAGTAAAAACCTAGAATTTCATGTTGCTATGGCAGCCAGAGCTTGGAAGCTTAAGGCCACGGAAGTAGGTGAGCGCAAAGAAGTGAGGCACACGCTTGAGCCGTTTCCTGGTTAAGGTGTTCAAGGAAAGAGGCCGAGAATTGAAGCAAAAAATTGCTGAAAGTAGACAGGAATTTTATGTAACCTTGAGCAAGAGAAATAAAAAATTGGAGTTCTGAAATAGGTGATGAGGAAGGATCCTAATAAACAAGTCTAGATTTTAAGCTTGTTAGATGCATTTTTAAAATAACTGAGATTAATATATTTAGTCAATAAAACAAATGAACAAATAGAAACTTTTATAGGAGAATCGAAATTATTAAAGACAAAATGGAAATTCTAGGTAAGGACATATTATAAGAAAAGTACTATAACTAAATACTTTGAATGCAAGAAAACATTAGATGTAGCCAAAGAGAGAACCCATAATCTGGAAAATAAACAGAAGAAAATACTTAGATTAAAAGGTTAAAACTTAAAATGAGGAAAGGTATTAGAAAAGTGTTTAAGAAATCTAGGGTCTATGATCTAACATAAGCATAATTAGAGACCTAGAAAGGCAAGTAAAAGCAATATCAATTTAAAAAAATTTAATTTAATTATTTGTTTATTATTATTTTTTATTTATTATTTTATTTTTCTTTTTGTTTTATGTGTATGAGTATATTGCCTGCATGTAGGTGAGTGCATCTGTGTACTGCAACAGAAGAGGGTGTTATCCCCTGGAACTGGAGTTATGAATGGTTATTAGCTGCCATGTGGCTTCTGGAAATTCAACCAGGGTCCTCTACAAGAGCAATCAGTGCTAGTGCTCTTAACTACTTAGCCATCTCTCCAGCCCCAGCAATATCAATTTTAATAGAAGTCCAATATCAACTTTATAGAAGAATCATTAACCAGAAAGCAATAAAAGAGATGGTGCAGTGATTAAAGCCACTTGGGCAATCCTGATGTGCTGAGGTTACTGAACCTCAGATAAAGGTAGAAGGAAGGAAACCAACTCAACAAAAGTGTCCTCTGACCGCCACACATCATGACACATTCACCCTGCCTATCAAACACACAAACACCCCCTCCCAATAAAGCTAAACTAAAAAGAAACCAGTAAACATATCAACTCACAAAATCTGTAAAGCATCAGAGATTTCCCAAGACCACCTGAAGCACAGGTAGGTAGGAGTTGGGTGCTTCAGCAAGGTGGATTGTTGTTTGATTTAATTTAGTTGTCTTTGGCTTGATTGGCTTGATTGGCTTTTGTGGCTGTGGGAGTGGAGTTATCCTCCCAGCTGGTATAAAAGGTGGGTTTGTGTGAGTCTTGAGATGGGAGATCTCCCAAGACCACCTGAAGCACAGAAGAGCACCCCCCTCCCCAGCCAACTGGGATTACGAAGGCGTCTGAAGGAGGCAAGCAAAGCAAGCCTTCAACACAGTGAAGAGCCATTTGGGACTCACATTGGAATACAGGCAAGGAGAAGCCCATATGCCAGGAACATGAAGAAGAGACAACATGGGAAAGGTGCAGGATAATTCCATACCAAGCTCTACCAACCCTGTGGAAGATTCCTACAGTGGGATCCCCCTGGGGATGGCCCAGGACACAGATATCAGAAGCACAATTGTGAACATACTTAAAGAAGTACAAGATTATAAAGAGCAAATCAAAGAATTAAGAAAAGAGAATGAAGAACTCAAGAAGGACCTAGAGAGAGAGAATGACAAACTCCAGAAGGAAGTGGAAACACTGAAAAGATCCCATGCTGAAAAAGATAAGGAAACCAACCATCGAAGCAAAGAGCTACAGGAAGAGATTAAGAAGCTCCAAAAAGAAATAGAAATACTAAAGAAATCAGAAGAGGAAATGAAAAAGGAAATCAAACACTCATCCAATCAAGAGGAAAGGAATGAAAAAAGCCTCAGGAGCAGAATGGAGGAAGCAGAACAAAGAATATAGACTGGAGATAAACAGAACAACTAAAAACTCCCAGCAAGGAAGAGTTACTGAAAGAAAAATTTAAAATCACAAAAATGGAACAACAGGAAAGAGCACTTGTGAAAAGACTAAATACCTCGCTATCATAGTAGAAAGTGAGAAGAATCCCATGAGCAATGATATTGATCAGGATCTTATCAAAGATTTTAAGACATGTAAACTTTCCAACTAAAAAAGACAAACAAAATGAATGCAAGAGGAGCACATAGACAGCCAAAACGAAGAAAAGATCAGAAGAAAACTCTCCAACGCAATGATAGTTAAAATGCTAAGAACCAAGACAAATAATTCCTTAGCAAGAGAAAAACACAAGTGACCTATAAGGGGAAACTTATCAGAATTACAACTGACTTCTCAGTGCAAACTATGAAAGCAAGAAGAACGTGGAGCAAAGCATTCCCAGTGTTAAAGGACAATAGATGCCAACCCAGGTTACTATACCCAGCAAAAATGTCGATTATAGTTGAAGGAGAGAGAAAAACCTTCCAAATATAAAGCCCTAAATGCTTCATTATAAGAGAAGAAAAGCAGATTAATGATCTAAGTATTCCTTATAAGAATTAAGGATATAAATTTAAAACAAAGAAAACAATGGCTGGAGAGATGGCTCTGCATAAAAGACCATTGGCTGCTTTTGCAGAGGACCCAGGTTCAAATCCCAGCTGGCTAACAACTGTCCATAACTCCAGTTCCTGGGGATTACCCCCCCCTTCCGACCTTTGTGGGGATTGCAGGACAGGGTGCACTTACATACATGCAGTCAATACACTGATACACAAAATAAAAATAAATAAAAAGATATTAAAAAAACAAAAAAGAAAAGAATAATAGTAAAACAAAGGCAAGATTAGAAATTAATTTAAAATATAGAAAAATAGAAAAATCACCAGCCAGAATTTTCTTCTTTGAAATTTTAGTAAAATTGGTAAACCCCTAATAAGAGGTAAAACCCCTTACTCACTATTGGTGGGGTGCAATTTCCATACAGAAGTCGGTATGGAATCTTCTCCGAAAATTAAAACTACAACTGCCATGTGACCCAGCAACGCCACTCCTGGGTATATACCCAAAGGATTCCACATCCTTTCACAAACACACTTGAACATCTATGTTTATCACTGCCATGTTCGTGATAGCAAAGAAATGGAACTAGCCTAGATGTTTATTAACAGGTGAATGGATAATGGAAATATGGTATATATGTATACATATATGTATATATGCACACATATATACATACATATCTGTATGAATAATATACAGCTGTCCAGCTGTAAAGAAAGACGAAATTTGCAGGCGTCTGAAAGACTAGAAAAGAGTCCAAGAGAGAGTAGTATTAGGTGATGATATAGGATGGGGTAGGCTGAAGGATGATGGGCCATGAAAGATGTGCAGGCTCTGGGGGCTGGGGAGGCTACAAGAGAGCAACACAGGAGCAGGGGCCTGGGGAGATGTGGGAAGGAGGCAGGGTGGAGGGAGGTGGTGGTGGATGGATATGATCAAAATACAGTGTATAAATGTCCGAATTTTTGTCAAAGAATAAATTAGAAATATTGTTAAAGAAAGATTGATCAAGGAAAAGAATATGGTGCTAAAATCTGCACAAGTAAACCTAATTACATGAAACTGACTCCCAGCAGGTGAATAAGAAGGGCACTTCTTCAGTCTGATAAATGATGCATAGCAAAACTGTATAGTGCATACCTCAGCTTGTGTTGAATACTGAGAATTTTCCTGAGACCGAGACAATGTAAGTATCGCCAAACTGCACTATTCAACACTGTGAAAAAAGGCTTAGCCAGGGCATTAAAGCAAGAAAAAGTAGAGTATTGAAAAGAAGGAGATAAATTGTTTTTGTTCTCAAATGGCACAGAAATATACAATTAATAGAAAATATAAGACATTCCATTGACATGGAGCTATCTAAATGGTTAAAAAAGCTTACGTGAGTATCAAGATTCAAAATAAATGCATATATTAAATTTTGTTCTGGAGGTTGGAAAGATAGCTTAGTGGTTAAGAGCACTGGCTGCTCTTGCAAAGGACCCAGGTTTGATTCCCAGCACTGACATGGTGGCTAAAACTGTCCAGTTTCTGGGGAATCCGACACCATTTTCTGATGTTTGCAGGCACTGCATGACACAGATGCACTTACATACATGCAGGCAATATGCTCAGTCTTTTGTTATGTTATTAACAATAACTGGAAATAAAATATTATTTATATTGGTACTAGAAAATATAAAATACCTAAATTTAAATATGAGAAAAATATATAAGAATTTTATCCAGAAACACACAAAACCGGAGAGAAACAAAAACAGATTTACATAAATGGAGATTTATAGATATACATAAAGTTTGTGGATTAGAAGTTTCAGTGTTATAAAGATGTTAATTTTATGAGTTTGATCTATGGATTCAAGATTTTTTTTCTAGAAACCAACATATTGAATCCTAATTATGAATAAAAATGTAAAGAGCTGAGAACAGTTAAAGTACCAATTTTTCTAGTTGGAGAAGCAAAAAGTTGGGAAACATATGACCAGATCCTAGGATTTATTCTAAAACCAAAATAATTAAGAAATGTAATGTAATGGCTTGCAGATGCACAAATACCTCAAGGTAGCATGGTTAGTTAAACAACAGACAAGTCACCTGGCACATAACAAATTGACAGAACAGTGCAGAAAGGAAATAGTGGTCATTCTAATAGGGAGAATGCTTCGATTGGATATTTAGATGGAAAAAGTGAACCTGATTCCTTTGTTATGTGGCATACAAATATTAAATCCAAATGGGTAGTAATGGTATCTCAGAGTAAACTGTGAACTGATAAAGCTCACAGCAGACAACCAGGGCCCAGTCACTATGGGAGCATTTGGAATACATGTTTTACAAAGACTCACATCCTCAGTGTAAAACCAATTCCCAAATTAATAAGAAAATGATGGACAACATGCTTAGAAATGTGCCCAGAATGGAACATGCACTTATGGGCCACGGTTATCCAAACAGCCCATCAGAATGAGACAAATCAGTTGCGGAGTATTTATGCAGTAAAGTATTTTCATATCTATCGTCATGGAAATAAAGGAATTACTGCTACATGCCACACATTGATACATTTCACTAACACGATACTACTCAGAAGTCAAACAAAAATGAGGCATCTCCAGTATGAGTTTATTTGTATAAAGTTCAACACAGACACAGAAATTGCTTACCGATATCAGAGCAGAGGTTTCTAGTGTGGAGACGCCCTGAGTCACAGGCAGAATTCTGAAGAAACATTCCATTTCTCAGGCTGGGTGTTACACAAACATGCTCAATTTGGGAAACTGAGTTGGATACCTAATTGGTTGCATTTTCCTCTGCATATGTAACATTTGGATAAAATATGAAATGATGAAACCTTAATACAAAGTTGCACTTAGATCAGCTCTTAAAAATATTGGGACAACTTGGAAGTGTATTATTTTGATAGTAGGTGATATTAACCCATTTAGTAGATTTTTGAGCCACAATAGTTTTGTGGTCATTAAGGCAGATGTTTCTATTTTTAGCAGAGGTAAAACTGGAATGATCAGGAGTAAACTGTCATGATGTCAACAACATAATTTCAACGTGACCTTGTGAAGCAGCTGCACATGTAGAAATGCAGCCATACACATGTATACACACAGATCCACGGATATGGCCAAATGTTTGCAATGGTGCTCTTCAAACCACAATAGTTAGATCTAGGGAGGAGGGATGCAGTATGCCCGTGCCAGTATTTCAGTATTTTTGTGTGGTTAAACATGCAAATTTTAAAACACTGGGGAAAGTCCTAAAGCATCAGAGTCTGTGTTTAGCTTCATAGGCGTTGTGCCTGGAGCTCTGCACAGGATATATCAGCCAGAACCGAGCGCGACGCTGCTGGGCCTGTCTTCTCTAAATCAAGTCAGGAGCCATGCCCAGGCCAGCTGCCACCTCACTAGGCCACTCATGCCACTGGATGTCAGGATGCCCTTGGGACCTCTTCCTCACCTTTGCTTTTCTTTTCTCCTTAGTCATCACCTTCTTATGGCACCAAGAGGTTCAACTCTCCCTTTGAAACAAGAGAAAGAGAAACAAGGAAATGAAACAAATATATTATCTTGATTCACTGGAGGAGGATCTAATTGAACAAAATTAAAACAATTTCTCTGCAGCCAGTACCACAGCAGGAGCCGGTCTCTTCACATGCCAACCACTCTGTGTAAATATTTTCAGGTTGCCTTGTTAAAGACAAAAGGGAACCCATGCCGCGTCCTCCCTTGTCCAGATGCTGTGAGTGGAATGGCTAGAGCTGTTCCTGAAGGACAGAATATTCCTGTTATTTACGGAGGGCAGCATGAGGTTTGTGTGCATGGACAGACAGGTTTAGACAAGTTGTCTCAGGGAAGTGAACGCAGCACTGCAAGGCGGAAATGGTAAAGCCCCTGCCCACGCAAAAGTGGAGAGAGAAGCGAAGAGCTTCTGTACAGATGGCTCGGAACGTGCGGCTGCAGACGCACCCCACAGCCTATAAGTTTACCCAGCAATCCTGAGTTACCCTGAGCGCAGTGCTGAGTGCAAGAAAACATTGGTATGTGTGTCCCTCTTTAAATATTTCTTTTTTGCTTTTTCTTTTCTTTCCCATTTCTCCTCCCCCCAACCCCTCCCTCCCTGCCTCTCTCTCCCCTTCTCTCTCTCTCTTCTTTCTGTTTTGGTGACAGACTCTTGCAGCACAGACTGGCCTAGAACTTCCATTCTACCTTACAGGTGCTGTGACTGCAGGTGTGAACCAGGTCCTGCTGTTTTTTGACCAGTTTAAAACGTTTCAAGGTGGACTCTCAACCTTAGATTTCTTAGGCTTGCAATTCAGGCTCCACTGCTTATTTCTGACTTTGACAAAACCTCTTACACACAGGTTGTCTTCTTATCCCTGAAATGATGTTATTGCTACCATACACCTTATGATGGCTTCGATGTGTTACATTAGTTGCTGTGCACCGAGAGCTGGAGTTGTACCTGGCACAGACCCAGTGCCTTCTCTCTGTTAACTGCTGTCATTGTGGTGATGAAGGAGAGGACGGCCCTAGCAGGAGGAGCACTTCATTGGCACTATGTTCTTTTCAACTACCTTTATTTGTCAATTTCTATTACTGAAATCATTGCTTAGCTTCAGATTCCTAACTCTTAAAGCCATTGTTAGCTTCTCATTCTAAGATTCCTAACCTTCGATCAATTAGTTAACAGAGTTTGTGGATTTGACTTTGTAGGTTTATTGCCCCTCTTACCCATTTCAATTTCAAAAGCCTCACTCTAAGTTTACTGAAATTTTGACAGAGGCTTCTTGGTCCTAGCTGCCTCTAGTCGCTCTACATCCCCTGTTTCCTTAGGGCTGTCATCTTGGTAATGTGAAAACCTGTGCATCCCTGTTAGTGGCTGCCCATTGCCTGCCAACCAGCACAAAGCCTGCGAGTCAGCTATGGGAGCCTTGGGAAATCTTGAGCTGCATTTCCAGACTTAGCCCTTTTTATTTATTGATGTGCACTGAATACTCTATTCAAACTCTGCATCTCACAGTCACCAGAACCTGGCCAGTTTCAGGTCGCTCTGCTTTTAGCTATATGGTCCTCCTGTGCATCAACAGCTTCAGTTTTCTCCTCTGTAAAATGGAGACACTGTAGCAGGCTCTATGATGGGTGCTGATGATCAGAGGAGTTGCTTGTTGAGGATTTAGTACAGTAAGTTCTCAGTAAATGTGTTTATACTGCTCTTTTAGATGAAAATCCCCACACATTTCCTTCTCACAATACACAAGCTGTTCTTCCAGCCTGAGCTTTCCTCAAGCCTTGGCCACTTATAGTCTTTTCTTAGTCTCTCTAACCAGGTGTCTTCTCTCCCTCCTGTGAGCCTTCATGTGCTCCCTTTTATTTATTTTTTTTTAATTTTTCTTTTTTTAAATTTTATTTATTTATTTATTATTTTTTATATGTATGAATGTACTGTCTGCATGTAGGTTGGTGCACCCATGTTGTGCAATGCCTCGGAGGTCAGAAGAGGGCGTCAGATTCCCTTGGAACTGGAGTTAAAGATGGTTCTTAGCTGCCATGTGGGTGCTGGGACTCAAACCCAGATCCTCTGCAAGAGCAGTCAGTTAACTGCTGAGCCATCTCTGGAGCCCTGCTCCCTTTTATTTTTGTAAATGGAACCTCTACAAGTTTTACTGAAAAAAAAAGTCCTGCACTCATTCTTGTTTAAAAACTATACCAAAAAGTCTTCTTGGAAACCATTTTATTATTTATTTATTTATTTTTATTTATGTGTGTATGTTGAAGTGAGAGGACAACTTGTGGAAGTCAGTTCTCCTTCCTCCATGCCGGTCCTGGATGGACCTCAGACGTCAGGCTTGGCAGTAAGCACCTTTACTTACTGTACTCCTGAGCCATCTTGTTGGCCTCCAAATTCTCAAACAGAAAATTGACCCTTTGAAGGTACAGACTACTGTTCATTTTTGGATTATCTGTACTGAGGATGTGTGGAAGATCCTTAATGCCTATTTAATTGGCAATTTAAATTCAATGGCTGAATTAAAATTTAAGTTTAATGTAAAAGTCCATTTTGCTGGGTTAAGTGTTAGAACTCCTAGGAATCCTGCATTCTAAGAGGACAGCCACAGAATTACATGTTAGCTACTTGTGAAAGTCCCCAGGTTCTATAAAGGACTACTTAATGGAAAGTTTGTTGTTAGGAAAACATGCAATTATGCCATCCAAAATTTGTAGAACAAAAGTTTCATGTTTGATACATCACTGTTAAGAGCTTGAGGTCAAAGCAATTTTCATGAGAACTCTTTGCACTCCACAGGTTAGGGGTGGGAGAATGAATTACTCCATCATGCTTCTGGTATGGAGGACTGTCTTTATTTTTATTTATTTATTTATTTATTTATTTATTTATTTATTTATTTATTTATTTTTATGTGTATGAGTGTACTGTCTGCATGTAGGTTGGTACACCCGTGTTGTGCAATGCTGTGGAGGTCAGAAGAGGGTCTCGGATTCCCCTGGAACTTGAGTTCAAGATGGTTCTTAGCCGCCATTTGGGTGCTGGGAATCGAACCCCGGTCCTCTGCAAGAGCAGTTGGCGCTCTTAACCGCTGAGCCCCCGGAGGACTTTCTACCTTCCTCCTCCCTGACAGGGAACTTTGCTCAAGGTTAGCTTTTATTTCCCTGTTCTCTGCACCCACTTGCGTTCTGTTTGCGTGTAGGATGATGGTGGGAAGTTTAAGCTCCACATTTCCTGTTTCCTTCCCCCACTGCTCCTCTTTCAGGTAGCCATCTGCATTCTGCTGAAGTGGCAGCTGCAGGGAGCTGCTGGTGGCAGGCTTGAGATGAAAAGCATCACACTTCCTCAAAGCAAAGCAGGAACAACACCGAAGCTGTTTCTCTTGGGCACTGGGGTCTGCAGAGCCTTCCCTATCCTAAGTAGACCAGACCAACTTAGCAAGCTTCTGTGAAAACAAAACAAAACAAACACATAAACAAAGAAAGGTGTTATAATGAGGAGGGATTTGCTTTCTGATTTATATTTGCTGATGTTCCATAGACTGTCTATCCAGGAACCTGCATTGGAGAAGCTAGGTGAGTGATGACAAATCACCTCAACCTAAGGCACGCACTTTGGATTAAAGGACTAGTACTTAAGAACTCTTTATATTAGGGCCAAGGGCTCCCTTATTCTTACTTCTACTGCTGAAAGGCCAGGTCACAGTGCCTCTTACTTGAGTCTACTACAGACTCAAGACTGAAAATTCTTGCCCTATACAGGTAATAGAATCTCTTTAAAGACATCTCTCTAATGTATTTACTTTCCAGACAGTAAAATGCCAGGCTGCTAACAGATGAGTTGTTTGTACTTTAAAAGTTTACCATTCCAGTTAGGACATTCTCGATGACATTTTATGTTCTCTGTGCAGTGCGGCCAGCTGATTCATGCTGTATTCTGAAGGTTATGAGTCTCCATGTGATGTTAAGAACTATATGTCTGAACCACTAAAGAAGAAGTGTATAAAATGCAATGCTGCTCAGTGGAAGTATATGAACCAGAAGTATTTCATTTTATGCCTTGGCACTGGTTATATTTGTAGCTTTTGAGCATTGACAGTTCTACTTTCTTTTCCTTTTGGATTTATATTTGTTCTCTCTGTCCAAAAACATAGAGCAAGGCTGCTACCAGATAAGTTCTTTGTATTTATTATATGCATTTTAACTTCAACTTGGACATGGCACTATCTACAGAGTTATTATTGTATGTAAGATCTTCTGCAAACTTCCTGAGGGCTCATGGTCCCTAGTTTTCTGGATCTTAAACTTCACCCACACATGAAACACATGATGGGAGTGTGTCAGAGTTTATTAGAAAACTACAGAGCATCAGAAAGTTTCATATATATATCTATATATATTTTCATATATATATATCTATATATATTTTCATATATATATTCATATATATATATATATATATAGAGAGAGAGAGAGAGAGAGAGAGAGAGAGAGATGTTTGGGAGATTTGAAAACCTGTATGAAAAAATTTATTCGAAATAAGAACTAAACGATGAGCAGGATTTAAACAGATCAGAAACTTTAACCATATCAGTAAACGAATTCCAAGAAAAACAGAAAACATGATTCCAGCTGCAAATTTTTCAGAAAGTGTGAGATGCCACCATAAAACCACAGGAAGTCATGCTGAGGCTTTGGGGGCTTGAGATGAGTAGAAGGACCCGCACTCACTCACATCCAGGGCTCCCTCTCTAGCCAGTAGACTGATACTGGGGACTGAGGCTCCAACTGAAGACACCCAGATTCCCTGAAAATAGAAGAGTTACAAGTAGTTTCCAGGCCTTTCTTGAGTTCATTATTGCTTACCGAGGTGACCTCGTAAGCCCCATACTGAAGTCACAGAGGCACTGGCAGCCCGGATAGACAATGGTCACGGGACGAGCAGTCTTATCTTCCCCATGGCGGGTAGACTGGAAGCCCTTCAATATGTTAAGATACTGAGATTTGGTTTTCTTAAAATGGATGGTGTTTAGTCTAACCTGGAAATTAAGAGAGAAAGGTAGAGCTGCTCACATGTTCGAATGATAGCACGATGTAGGAGGACTGTGGACTGGAAGACATGGGCTTCACTTACTTTTCATTTGCTCATTCATTCATTCATTTCATATTTATTGAGAGTTTTACAACCTGTCATATCTTGAAGTAAATGCTGGAAAAACTAGGATTAATAATGTATACATCATGGCTCTATGGAGGTCAGAGCAGAGAGGAGGAGAGCATATTAACAGTAGGCTACTGGAATGCACTCTTTTCCAAAGTGTTGACCTCGGATTGGCAGCATCAGCACCACTCAGGAGCTTGCCAGAGATGCAGCACCTCAGACTCCATTCTGAAAGCAATGAAATCAGAAAGAGTGTTTTAACTACATTCTGGGGTGATTTGTGTGACAGTGAAGTTTGAAAAGCACTGGTAAAATGAAAGCAATGGAAGGAAGTGCATGGGGCCAGTGAGTGACCAGAGAAAGGACACTCAGCCCAGATGCAAGAAGCTGCTGAGATAAGATGAGGGCTGAGCTGATTTCTGCACGATGTGTTTTATTTACATGATTCTGTGAGGTCAAGGTAAGGTACCTGCATTCAGCTTTGATTTCCTTGTCTATAAAAATAAGGATAATATTCTAAGATTGTTTCAAACCTCAGGACTTTCCAAGGTTATTTTGAAGCTTAAATGTATCTAAAAGAACTTTGAATGCTCAAAGCTGCATGAGAATGGAAATTTTTTTTGGTCAAGCTATAGAGTACAGGAAAAATATATTGCTTGGCATAATAATGCATTTTAAATATTGTTTATTAAGAAAAAGTGATCTAGCATGGATTCTTTGTTTTGATTAAATACAGACTTGAATGAGAATCTTGCTCTTTTCTTATTGAAGAAGAGTTTAACATCTGGAAAACAAGTCTAGTATGTTTATCAAATAAAGCTCCCAGGGGATGGAAAATTCATTCTCCAGGGGAGTGTGGGGTACGGACTCCAGTCATCTGTGTCCTTCCAATATGCCTGTGAAACAGTCTAGCTCCAAACCACAAATAGAGATAGAGGGAATGGACCTTCTTCTAACTAAGAGAAACAACAATTTCTTGGTATAAACAGAAAAGTTGAACTCAGTGAATTTTATTCAGAATGACAAACTATAAAAGGTTAATGAAATATAAACCAAGAACAGTACATAATTAGTGATGTTAGCAGTCTAGTAATATATTCTCCATGTGGGAGCTTCCCCACTATCAACAAGTATTTTCAGAGCTTATTAGCTTTTAGACAAGGTTTATGGCCTGTGACCCAGTCATGCACAATGACCCATGCTTTTATGGTTTGGTCCTATTGCACATACTTCTTCCTTTGCCTGAAGTATTATTCCTTTTCAGAGCCATTTTGGCCACCCAAACTATCTAACAGTTGCCTGAAAGAACTCACAGACATCCTGGTTCAGACAGTGTGATGCTGTTATTGACCAATTCAACCAATTGAGGCTCCTTTCACCTTTAAGCCCCAGGCAGGCAAGACAAGTATATTGAATTATACTGTCTCATTACTTGATGTGTTTGTCTACATCTGAGACCAAGAGAGCCTGGGGACTGCATTGTGGCTTACTCATCTCTTCTCCCAGGCACCTGGCACTGTGCCTGGAACATAGTCAGTCCTCCATAAATGGTTAAATGAACATGAGAAAGGCCAGCAATTTTAAGATGAATAGGGAAATGAAAGTTTCATATGAAAACCAAAGGAAGCAGTTAACTTCTCTGTCCCTCAGAATGGAATCCTGTTAAATCATCTTCTAAGGACATGAAAAAAGAGGTAGTCACAGATCTTAATGGCTCTAACTATAATATACTTTAGATAAGATTGTGGATATAATAACAAATTGTTGAACCGCCAAATTCCATTTAAAGAGGAACTTTAAGGATGTAATAATAATGGACACAAAATACTCATTTTACTCAATTTATAATAACAAGGCTTGTATATGGCTTAAGTTGCCAACCTTTGTGGATTACTTAAATAAATTATGGCAGACTTATGATCTAAAATGTGTTTACTAACTTGGAAAAATTTTAGGTGATATCAAATGTAAAAGGTAAAAGTTACCAAATAGGATATTCACTAAATCATCACTTTATTAAAAAGAAAAATTGCTGGGTGTGGTGGTGCGCGCCTTTAATCCTAGCACTTGTGGGGCAGAGGCAGGCGGATCTCTGTGAGTTCAAGGTCAGTCTGGTCTACAGAGTGAGTTCCAGGCCAGCTGGAGCTGCAGGGAGACCCTGCCTCAAAAAGACCAAAAAGAAAAAAAAAAAAAGAAAAATTAAGATGCTTACAAGGAGGCCAGGTGTGGTTATGCCTTTAATCCCAGCACTTGGGAGGCAGAGGCAAGTGTATTGCTGTGAGTTCAAGGCCAGCCTGGTCTACATAGTGAGTTCCAGGCCAGTTGGGGATACAGGGAGACCCTGCTTCAAAAGACAAAAAAAAAAAAAAAAAAAAAAAAAAAGATGCTTACAAGGGGAGACCTGGAAGGGATATGCTGGAAGGTAGTTGGAGATTTCTGCTTGATGATTTTAATCTGTGTGTGTTATTTTAATTTCTGATATTTTTGATAATTTTGATCAACATTTTCATAGTAAATTATATAATCAACTTTAAAATTGGAAAACAAATGATAAACATATTTAGAATAAACTATTCCCTTGAGGTGTTCTATAAAGTTCCATAGTATGTGTAAATGCATACATATATGTACGTGAGTTACTATGAGCATATATTCATTATATAAAATTATGGTTTCATTATGACATTCTGCATATGTATGTTATATACTTTGCTCATATGCCCTGTCCTCTTTTGTTTTTCTCTCCTCCTCCAACTGGTTCCCTTCTTTCTCCTAAATATAATCCTCCTTCATTTTCATATCTAGATTTAAATCTAAACTCTACACATGAGAGAATGCATATAGTATCTTCATTCCTGAGTCTAGCTTTTTTTACTTAACATTCATCATCCTTCAAATGACAGAATTTTATTCTTGTGGCAGGGTGAAATTCCATTGTGCACATATACCACTTTTCCTTTACCCATCTGCTGATGGGCATCCATGTTACCATATCTTGTCTAATGTCAATTGTGTTAACATAAACATGTATGTTCAAGTATCTTTGCTGTATGCTGAGTCAAATTTCTTTGGGTGTATACCCAGAAGTGGCATCACTAGAGCTAGATCATATGGTAGGTCGATTTTTAGCTTTTTGAGAACCCTCTAGAGTGATTTCTGTAGTGGCTGTGTATAAAGAGTTTCTTTCTTCCTGTATTCTCAGCATTTGTTGCTTGTTGTTTTTCTTCATAATAGCTATTCTGACTGGGGTGAGATGGAGGAACAGTGTAGTTCTAATTTGCATTTCCCTGATGGCTAAGGATGTTGAATATTTTTTCATATATTTATTGGCCACTTGTACTTCTTTTTGAGAACTGTTTGTTCAATTCATTTGCCACATGTAGAATAATAAAATGAGATCTTTATTAGCATTCCTTGTATTCTTTTCTTTCACAAGTCTTCCTGTTCCAATGGAGTCTGCAGAATAGGACAGGTTAGTGAAGAGAAAGGTTGGCGGTCTAGGAGTTAATTGTATCCACACTTTAACATCTTTGCTGATGTATATGTATTTAAGCATCAGGAGTCTCTGTTTGGGCTGGATGCAGTGCCCTCTGGAATACTAATGACAGAAGGACTTGAAGTGGAGAAGATGTAAACCAAGCTCCAAAGACATTGGAAAATGGGCTGGATAGTGCCTCAGCAGCCCAAGTTGTCCCACAGCAGAGAGGCAGAGACCTGAGTAGTTGCTCAGTCCACAGTTCTGTGTGTCTCAGCAGTACCATCTGATGAGAAAACCTGGAGGATTCCTGAAGAGCCACTGGTCCTCAATGATCGAAGCCTGGAAACATTGGCTCTGATGTCAGCAAAGGAATCATCATCAGTAGTAACAGGATGTATTAATCCTCGCAAATAAGCCAAAGGGAAAGAATCTTCCCTCAGCCATGTCCCATTTTATCTGGGCTGCTACCAGAAGCTGCCACCTACATTTGGGATGGGTCTTCCCATATCAATTAAAGCAATTTGGACAGTTCTTTAACTGAGGCTTTCTACTCAGACAATTCTAATTTGAAGCAAGTCAGTTGCCATTAAAACCAACCATTACAACTAGAGCAGGCAAATTCATGGAGACAGGGTTTGGGGTGGGAAATGGGAAGTTGTGACTTAATGGGTCTAGAATTGCTATTTTCCAAAATAGAAAGATTTCTGGAGTACAATATGCATGTACTTGACATTATTGAACTACATATTTAAAGATGGTTAAAATAATAGATTCTGTGTTCACATATTTTATTCAATTAAAAAGTTTTCACAGCAATAATAATATTAATCATTACACAGTACTTTTCCCTAGTTTTTCAGTAAACAGGCTTGCATAGTTTGTAGCCTTGTGTGATGGCTTCTTCCATCAGCCTAGTGCTCTGGGTGAGGCTCATCCATGTTGCCAGATGCATTAGGAGTTTATTCTTTTTATTTCTGAGTAGCATCTCACTGCAGAGTTGTATTGTGCTTTCCTTCTGGGCATTTGAGTTTTTAGGATTTTTGGTTATTATCATTCATGCTGATATTGCATTTATTTATAGGAGTTTGTTCCTAGTCTGTTTTGAACAAATATTTAAATAACTGTATTACATAACATTCTTATGGTTGCAAGTAACAGAGAAACCGACTTAAATTGGCTTAACAGAAAGAAAGACATCATTTTACGCTCTTTTGGTGATTTCAAATAAAAACCATCAAAGACCTGGAATCATTCTTTCTCATGACTACTGTGTCTGTTTTTCCCTAGGTGAATTCCATTCTCACAAGACAGCTGTGAAAGTGATAAGCCTTCTATGAAGATGCAGTATCAGAGGGAGATGGTGCTGGCTATAGTTTAGATCTGGAATATCCACAAAGGCCCATGTAGTTGAGTCTCAGTCCCCAACCTGTGGAATGACATGGGAGTGGTGGCAACCTGAAGAGGTGGGGCTAGCGGTAGATCACAGCTAGCGGCTGTGTGCTTTTGAAGGATTGTGGGAAGGCAGTCTTTTTCCCCTTCTCTTTGCTTTCTGGCTGTCTGTTAGGCGAGCAGCTTGTTCCCTCACAGGCTCTTACTATGAAATGTTGCTTCTCCACTGTACCAAGCAATGGAGCCAGCTGGCCATGGGCTGAGCCAAACTGGGAGCCAAAATAAGCCTTTTCAAGTTGATTACCTCCAGTCTTCTGTTGCAGTAATGGAAAGCTGACTAATACAGAATTTTGTTCTCACACATTTGTTTTTTTTTTCCTTTTGAGCATCAAGAGTGCTTTCCCAGAAACCTCCGGACAGATTTTGTTGTCTCACTACTCATTGTTTAGAATTCAATCCAATGCCTAGATTTGTAGTGAATGACTGACTGGTGCAACTGGTGGTAAAGACGGTGAAAAACCTGGTTAGCTTGGAACACTCAGAACCTGATCTTTTGAGATGAGTTTTTTTCAGTTTCCACTAAAGCCCAGGGCAGTTCAGAGAAGAGTGGGGACCTGAGTAAGTGGGGGTTTTCTGGGAGGGAGAGGAAACCTGCACCATGCTGCCTTCATCAAGACTCTGCTATTCCTCATGGATCACCCGCCTTTCTAAACACTTTTTTATCACCCAAAGGCCAACAAAAGCAAAATGAAGCCTCAGTCTCATCCTTTAGAATGACAAATGAAACCTGGACTTACTCTTCCTTCAAGACTTGGTTCTAAATTGCTCCAGTCCTTTATTCAACAATAATCTGCTGAGCGCCCCCCCGCCCCAATACTGTGGAAGTCTTTGCCAAGAAAATAAGGAAGGATAAAATTAAGCTTCTTGTTTTTTATCACTTTATAATCTAGTTTAGGAGACAAATGAAAAGTGATAAGTTAAATAACCACCAAAGACATAAGCAGTGGTTCTACACAACCGTGCAGAGCTGACACAACAGGATGGTGATTAATGGAGGAATGACAGCAAGTACTGGAGCGGTTCAGAGGAGAACAGAAACTTGCAGGCGGAAACAGATGAGAAAGCTTTCCAGAAAAAAGAGATCCAGATGGGGCGTGACAGAGGCTCTGCACAGGCAGACCACAGTGAGGGAGGATGCCATTCGAAGCACCAGGAGCGATTACAACAGTGTGTGTGAGCAGTGTGACAGTTACTAGTATCCAATATGTAGTACAGACTATTCAAATAGGATTTTCCCCTACCCAGTATTAGATAAATATTTTCCATGCACCTGTTATGTCTCAGGCTTTATTCTTGATAAAGAAGATTCTACAGGAAACCAAGTGGGTCAAAATTCTTGTTCTCATAGAGATTATTCCAGTAGAGGAAGATAGATAAGTCTATGCACTAGAAAAACACACCCTATGTCAACCGTGGTTAGGAACACTGGCTCCTCTGTTTGCCCACATTCAGGTTCTAGCACTCACGTAGTGGCCGATAACCATCCTAAACTCCAGTTCCAAAGGATCCGTCACCCTTTTCTGACTTTCACAGGCACTTAACGTGCATGTAGGCAAAACACTCATACACATAAAAATTTTTTTAAAAAGAGAAAACTTGGGGGAAAATGTACTGTGATGAAAGGGGCGAGTCCAGACCTGAGGGTCTTCAGTGGCTTTTCTGCCAAAGAAAGGACAGGGAGGGGTTTTGGCAAGAGCCTTCAAGGATCAAGCCTCCCTCTGCTTCTGCCAGTAGTGAGGGAGGAAGGATCAGATCCACCCCAAGCTCATTCCCCTCTTCTCTCCCCTGCTAGAGGAACAGTAGCTTTACTCTTATGAACCATGAGAGTTGAGGCTAGAAATACAGGTTTAGGGTCATGCTGCAAAGGACCTTAATAACGCATGTAAAGAGATTAGATATGGTTGGCTTGCATTCTTCTTGTTGCTATTAGTTTTTGAGACAGAGTCTCATGAACCCATCCTGGCTTTAAAGTTACTATATAGCCGCGCTTCTTATCCTCCTGCCTTCACCCTCTCAGTGCTGAGATTACAGGCATACACCACTTCCCCCAGCCATCACATGCCTATCAGCAGGATAAAAGCAATGCATATGTTGAGTCCACTCAAGTACTCCTTAGGCAGCTTTTGTAAAATTCAGTGTGTTACAAAACAGAAGAAAATCCAAAACAGGCTAGTAAATGCTGCACTTAAAATACTTGGATTTCAGCAGGGCATGGTGGTGCACACCTTTAATCCTAGCACTTGGGAGGCAGAGGCAGGCAGATCTTTGTGAGTTCAAGGCCAGCCTGGTCTACGGAGTGAGTTCCAGGACAGCTGGGGCTACAGGGAGACCCTGTCTCTAAAAGACCAAAAAAAAACCTACTTGGATTTCTTTTCATATTAAGTTACACGACTGATTCAAAATAGTTTAAGATGATGGGGCTATTTCCAGCTGTTAAGAGCACTGGCTGCTTTTGCAGAGGACTCAGGTTTGGATCCTATCACACACATGGCAGCTAACAACCTTCTGTAACTCAAGTTCCAGGGTGTCTGATGCCCACTTCTGACCTCTGTGGGCACTGCATGACATGGGTGGATTTACAAACATGCAAGGAATACACTCATATGCATAAAAAATAAAACATAAATAAAAATAGTATAAAATACATTTGGGTACTAGATTCAGTCATGGATCTGTCCAAGGTTATAAATGCCTCTTCCAGTCCTGCCTTGCTTTCTGTGTTTTTATGCATAGCATTATTTGGAAATAATGGACCTCTCTTTTGGGCTCACCAACTTTCGCTGGTTTACCATTGCTTATTGGTAGGTCTTTTTGTTATTCTGTCCTCTGCTGTTAGTGTTTCTTTAACTTTTTTAATTGTTAACATCTTTTGACTTAGACCCATGGCTGTAGGGACCCTCTTATTCGGTCTGTATGCCAGTTTCCTGGTTCTGGTGCCTTGCCTGGTTCCCTCGACCTTCTGCCATTCACAGCCTGGCATGACAGATGGCCATAGGCTAATGGCAAGGACATTCCATCAGAGCTTTGGCACTGCAGTCACATCAGGCATGTGACAGACAGCAGAGAAGAAGCATGAATAAGGAGACCATGCTTTCCCTGGTCATGTGGTGTCAATTCTTGGCTGGACTCTTTATCGCCTTCCTAAACAAATGACTATAAATTAGACCTTGTGTAAATAGAATCTCCCGTTGGGCCAGGCTTTGTATTGTCTTAATGTAGCACACCATTTTTAAAGGCTATTTATACAGAAATCTGTGCTGAGCTCTGTGGGGGATACAAAGATGACAGGCAGGACACAATTACTGTCTTCACTGAGCTTATTATCCAAGAAAGTGCTCCTGTAAGCAGTGAGTCATAAATCTAGATGTAGCAGATATCCAAACCAATCCTCAGGAAGCACACAAAGCCAGCAACTTGGCCATGGGAAGGATGCATGGATGGTTGTAGATTGCAGCTTTAGTTTTGATGCATGTGATTCTGGACCCTGAAAACTACATGCCTGATCATCAGATCCTGCATTACTTTGCATTCTCTAGCAGAATGGTGATTTTGGCTTTTCCTGGAAGCATCACAATAAGGAATTGATTGATTCTATACATGAAATTCAAAAGTGAGTCAGATTTATAGAAGCGAAGATGGCAGTGTAAGAGAAAGGAAGAAATGGATCATTGTGATAAAGTTATGGCTATGTTAATCAATATATGCAAATCTCCAAGGTCAAATACTATGCAGACCATTTCGCTCTTCCCATTATCAGGGACCTACTGTGCCAACTTCAAGACTTATGTGTCATTTAAATATTCAGGCTGTAATTCTTTCAGCTGAAAATGAAAATGTCTGTCTTTTACCTACGTGTGGTCAAGACTGATCAGAAAAAGAAAAAAACAACCTTCAGAATGTTTCAAAGTTATGGATAAAGACTTTTTTTGCTTTGGAAGCACACTGTATGGATCGCTAGAAACATTCCAACTAATATGGCTGATGCTTATTTTATACTAATTCCACGTCAAAACAAAGCATGTTTGATAAAAACAAACAAAAATAATAAACTTCATCAGAAAATCAAGAATTTCTTTCTAAAACAAAATGTCAATTTTTAAAATAGCAGATTCTTTGCATTTTCCCTGTGGCATTTGCTCAGAGAAAGCTTGTACATACATGAGCCCACACATGTGTGTAAGTACCTTTGCTAATTATCATGTTCCCGGAGCTCTCATATGTATGCATGTAGAAACTGTGTACCATCTTGCTTCATGTCCTAAGCCTCAGCATGATAAAGGCATATGCAATAAAGAGATTTATGTTTCTAACACTTTTTTCTGTTTCAAGCCCCTAATTTTCTGGAGTAGTATGGCTTCATTTCAGCAGTCTGGAGCTTCTTCCATTTTCCTCTAGTTTGTGCCAAGGAGCTGGAGGTCTCTACTCTATCAAGATACTGGAAGGTAGCTTGTCTAGTCCTAAATGCTGTATTTTCAATAATAAGGACATCACAAAAGATACGGCTTATTCCTGCTCTGAATTATCCTAAGGAACCAATTAGTGCCTTAAAACATCCCAAAACTTTAAATAATTTATTATTTTGGTGAAGTTCGTTTTTTAGTTATCTCATTAAGTATTTATCCAAATGTTCTGTACAAATGTAATATCCATGAAACAAATATGAAACAGGTAAATGAAATCAGAATTTCATTTTATTTTGGGGGTATATCCAATGGAGCCCTCAGAAGTAAATATAGAAAGATACATAAAAAATTGGGTGCTGGATGAAATCGTAAATTAAATTTTATAACCTTATTTCTTCTAGGCAAACTTGTAGGAAGGAACAGAAATCGATTAGTAATATAACAGCACAACAGTAATAGATAAAAGTAAATCATATAATCAAATAAGTGTATGGAAAATTGTGAGAATTGAGTATACGTTTTGTCCACACGGTGGCCTTAGAAAGGGTTCTTTGGTAAAATCTTTATAATGAGACCCAATGACTTTATGGACAATGTCTTTAATGCCATCCTTACAATGACTTACTGCAGTTGATGAAAATGATTTAAAAGAAATCACAGCTCTGCCATTCAGGTGCTGAGG
Source organism: Rhizomys pruinosus (assembly GCA_009823505.1). Taxonomy (NCBI): domain Eukaryota; kingdom Metazoa; phylum Chordata; class Mammalia; order Rodentia; family Spalacidae; genus Rhizomys; species Rhizomys pruinosus. Next base: position 769,810 of record VZQC01014000.1, on the reverse strand, counting down.
TTTCTGCTTCTGTAGCTTCAAGGAGCAGGGACAGAATCTGAAACACGTAGAGGGAGAGAAGTCAAGTCACCCTTCAATTGAACTGAATAGTTCAATCTAATTGATGAAAGTGAGGAATGGATATCACACTAGCACACACCCAGGCACAATGTTGCTCTTTAGAAATCCTGCTACCATTAACTGGAATCAAATTGCTGACATAGTTTGAATAGAAAAACATGACCTTATGATCTCAGAGTCCAGAGCAGAGCAGTTTCAGAGCCCAGAACTAGGAGAGTGAAGCACACACATCACCTGAATGATTTGTGATCCGGCTTTCAGACAGTGCTATTATCAGCATGTGCCATCTGGCTGCTGCCTATTTTTACTAGTTATTTTTGCAGAATGCCGAGCTCCCTGGTTTCTGTGTTGCTGAAAGGGAATGTATACTATAAACAAGTAAATGTCATATATTCTAAAGGAAAAGGTTTGAAAAGTACTTTATTTGCTTCTAAATTCTAAAATTTGCTGGCTTCAGACAAGTGTGTCCAAGAGCTCCAGATCAGGGAAGTACCTCCCAAAGCTCTTGGATCTTATATACAGAGATACCTCAGGTATCTGAAAATTAAAATTCTCACTGGCATATAGATACTTATCATTGCAAACATTTATTTACTTGCATCACTTTGGGAGCTTTCTATGATCCAAAATGATTTATTTGACTTAGGCATGTAAAGAGTTAACTTTGCCGGCTGAAGAGATGGTTCATTGGTTAAGAGCACTGGCTGTTCTTTCAGAGGACCCAGATTTAGTTCCAAGCACCCACAGGCAGCTAACAACGGTCCTTAACTCCAGCTCCAGGGGATCCAGCGCCCTCTTCTCACCTGCACAGGCATTGCACAACACAAGCGCACTTACATACATGGCAGGCAAAATACACACATAAAATAAATAAGTAGAAATTAAAAAATAACTTTTAAGTATTTAAGAATTAGTACAAGAAAAATTTAGAGATTAATTCTTTATTATATATTTGTCAATCAACATTAACCAAGTATGCTATTCTATTTTCATACAGTTTATTTTGTTGGGAGAGATAGGGTTGAGGCATAATTTACATATAAGAAAGTGCATACTACTAGATTTATGTTATGAAGAATTTTGACAGTCACCCCAGACATGATATACACCTGTGCCAAGAGTTCAAAATCTTTCCACATGCCACTTTCTGGTCTACCCTTCAACAAGAGAAACTGCTTTTTCATTTCTCCTTACCCCTAGATAAGGGCTACTTGTTTGGGACTTTCTCAAGTTAAATCACCTGGTATATAGTCCTCTGTATGTTATTTCTTTCATTTAGCACAGTGGTTTTGGATCCACCTCATTGCTGCCTATTACAATTTGCTTCCTGTTCTTGCTGAATGGCTTCTCATGCTGTGGGCTTATTCTCCCTGTTGACATGTGACATTTGTATTCTTTCTACTGAAGGCTGCTCCAGATATTCCTGGAAAAGTCTTGTGGTGGAAATATATTTTGTTTACTATTGAATGGGGTGGTGGTGTAAATACTCAGAAATAGGATTTGGGGTCAGAGGGCTGATGTATATTTAACTTTACAGGAGAATGTCAGCTGCTTTCCAAAGTGGCTGCACTATTTCACAGGCCCACCAGCACCATGTGGGAGTTCTATCCATACACATCCTCCTCAACATTTGGTATTGTCAACGTCTTTTCAATTATAGCCATAAAGATGTCAAGTGCCTTCCCATGTGGTTATTGCATGTTTGTATATGTATTTTTCAAAGTGTCTATTTAAGACTCTTATTCCTTTTGCTGCTGTTTTGGATTTATCTTTTTTGGTTACAAAGCTGGAGTCATACTTTACATTCTGGATATGCATCTCAAATATTTTTTCCATTCTACAACTTGACATTTTAATTTTTTCCCATACTTGTAAAACAATGTTTGAAAAAAAATTTTGAAGTTTTAGCTTTTGCTTTTAGGTTTATGTTTCATCTTGAATTAAGATTATTAAACTCCCATCCCAGGCTGTCATATCCTAAGCTAATACAACTTCTTACTAAGTGCAAAATATGTATTCTTATATTTACTGACAAATATATGAGACACCACTCATCAAAGAAACTTCTTTTGCACCAGATGAAGACTATTAGAGAGTGCCACAGCTGGTCACACACAGACATTGTCTGTAAATTGTCCAAGCCTAACTGGCACATCTACAATGCAACCTCTATACCTAAGGGTCATGCAACATAGAACAAGTAGACAAGAGGACACCAATGAATCACTTAACTCTCATTAAGGAAGCTGCTTCATGCAACAGAGGGCCAGGAACTCAAAAGGTCTAAACTGTGATTAGGAGTCTGCAGAGTGTGGGTCCATAGATAAGGTCTCCTATGTTAAAGCTTCCCTCATCCAGGGCTCAGGGACCATTGTGGAAGAGGGGACAGAAAGATTGTAAGAATGGAAGGTGATGCATGACTATATGGAAATGGAATCCTACTAGCTACTGGGACCCTGGTCAGATGAACCTACATCAATTGTGTCAGCATGAACAAGACCCATGCAAGCTCAACCAAACCAAAATCCAGTACAGAACTAAGAAAATGGGCAGCAGAACCCAATCTTAGTTGAAGAAATATTGGCAGCTGATTACTGTTGGGTAAGGAAGAGCTGGTATTATTAAAGCAAAGGACTCTGGGTAGGCTGACTAGAGCTCGGTGGATGAACTGGCACTGAGGAATGGCCAGGGACACCAATTTGGCAGAATAGGCCTTAACACAAATGACAGAATGTGTGGATTCCAGTGGAGACAGGAGCTGTGGAGAAGGGGGTGTAAAGGTGATTAAGATGGATTGGATGTTATGTATGAAATACACAAAAACTGAATAAAAATGAAAAAGAAAAAAGATTATTAGACTAACTATATTATATTGTACAGCCGGGGATCCTTTTATCTTTTAGAATCTGGATATTAGTGATCCCAGAACCATTTATTGAGATTTTCTTTTACCAGTAAGTTGCTTGGGTATCTTCACTGAAAGTCAGCCCATTGTTTGTGCTCTATTTCTGAGTTCTCTAGTCTATTACTCTTACCTACCTCTCTGTCCCTTGTGCATGCTATGCTACTCTAGCCCAGTTGCTGCAACTTCTGATTAGTGTAAGTTAGGGGATCTAAGCTCATTGGTTTTATGCTGTTTACATTGCCTTGGCTATGGAAAGCCATTGTATGTCTAAGTAAATTTTAGAAGTGGTGTGTGAAATTCTGTAAGAAAATCTCCTTGGATTATGATTAGCTTTGTATGGAATCTACAAAATAATTAGAGACACCAGACATATTGTCTTAATTTTGTTGTTGTCTTAGGTATAAACGTAGTCTTTTTGTTTTTATTACAAACAGTCATTTAAATTCCTCCATCTGCTGTTTGCAGAAAATATATTAGAAATAAAACTTATTTTTTCATATTGACCTTGAACCTCACATTCTTGCTAAATTCAGTTTGTATTGTAGTGGTAGCATTATTTATTCCTACAAATAGGCTTTTCTATGAAATAAACACTTCATTAGCAATTAAAGGCACTTTGACAAAGTGTTGTCTTCACATTTATCTTTTGTTTATTTCACTTGTTTTCTTGCATATATGGTAACGATTTGTGTTTGCTTCAGGTATTTCTTTCTTTTCTTTTACTCAGCTCTTCTTTTGCTTTCTGGTCCCATCGCCCATGTTACCTTCCCCATGTTCTTGTCCAAGCTCTGAACCCCTCTTCATTTCTTTGGCATCCTCTTTTCTCCTTAGGTTGGTCATGATCTCATTTATAATAAGTTAACATTTTAAGTATTCATGTTGATGATGCTCAGTGAATGAAATGTCCTTTCAGCTATGACTAATAGGAGAAAATTAAAATACATGTTTTTTGGGGAAGCCTATACCTCACAGCCAGGCAATAAAATTCTGAATAGATAGTGAATTCTAAAGCAGGAAATTTAGTACAAAATTTCCTGAATAAGAGACTTGTGAATAAGCCCAGAAAAGAATATTTATTACTCAGAAGTGCCAGGCTATTTCTAAGGGCACCTTGACATTGCCTAATTGTGGAGATTTAAAAGTACTATAAATTACAAATCATTGACATAACGGTTTTATTTGGTTCATTTAAAACGATAATTTGATATAAAATTTTATTCATTGCAGCAGATGCTCCCCCCTGTTATAGCAATTGTAAGAAAGACCTCCCTATGCTGAGTAAAAGTTACAGAGCTGATCATTGATTGCATTCAACTCACAAGCATAATTCTACCTTAAAATTTATAATTGATCTAATTAATCAATTCGTGTATGAGGTGATATTTTCTCTAAATTAATGCAGATTTGTTATAGAAGCAAGAAGGTTAAATGATAAATTGAAATTGTTTTATCAATATGCAGTTCATGAAACAAATACAAATTTCATCAATGAAAAGAGGAATGTTCATTTATTTTCTGAATCTGTCCATCTACTTATCTGTGACAGTTCAATGTTAAAATAAAATTAATTAGTATTGATATAAACATACCAAAACCCAGTTTTAAATCCAATTAATTATATTCATTGAAATTAATGGATGACAATGAAAAATTTGTGACAAGGGGAGATGTACTCTACAATTTAATATCTAGTATTAGCATTCAGTTTTCAATTATATTGGTAGCCAGGAGTGTATGAGGATCTATAGTTGTTGTAGATACATCCCATAACCTCTAGGACAAAGGTTCCTATCACCGACAACTTCACATTAGACTCATCTGTGATAATTCTAAACATCTCAATGTCTATACCATACCTTCTGTTGCCGTGTGAGATTTGTGCCATTTGCTTTATTTATTTATTATTTTTTAAATTTTATTTATTTTTGTATGTGTATGAGTGTGCTGTCTGCATGTAGGTTTGTGCACCCGTGTCGTGCAATGCCGCAGAGGTCAGAAGAGGGTGTCAGATTCCTCTGGAACTGGAGTTCTCTTGGAATTGGAGCTTCAGACTGTTCTCAGCTGCCATGTGGGTGCTGGGGATCGAACCCGGGTCCTCTGTAAGAGTGGTCGGCGCTCTTAACCGCTAGGCCATCTCTCCAGCCCCTATTTATCATTTTTTATGTGTATGAATGTACTGTCTGCATGTAGGTTGGTGCACTCATGGCATGCAATGCTGTGGAGGACAGAAGAGGGCATCAGATTCCCCTGGAACTGGAGTTAAAGACGGTTCTTAGCTGCCATGTGGGTGCTGGGAATAGAACCCTGGTCCTCTGCAAGAGCAGTTGGTGCTCTTAACCCCTTAGCCATCTCTCCAGCCCCTGATTTCATCTTCTGTAGTTGATTGGTGAAAACTAGATTTAACGGGCTCATGATTGGGTTTTTCCCACCCAGACAATTGCCATATTTTAAAGCCAATTAATTAATAAGCTTAAATCTATCCATAACTGCATTACTGAATATATGTCACATGATAATATAAATAACAGCAGGGGTGGGGTGGAGATCATGAGGAATGTCATATTAGAATTCTGCCTCCTTCACCCAGCCAGTCTTGTGAGTTTGATCTGAAACCTCCCCTCAGGCTTATGTATTTGAACTCTTGGTCCCCAATTGGCAGTGCTGTTTGGGAAGTTTATGGAACATTTAAGAGGCAGGTTCTTACGGGAGGAAGTCGGTTTCAGAGAAAAGGCCATGAGAATTTATAGTCTGTCTCATTTCATATTCACTCTTTGTTTCCTGACTGTCAGTACAATGTGAGCAGATGGCTTCCCACACTTGTCACCATGCCTTCCCTGATATAATGGAAACCGTAGGCCAGAATATATTCTTCCTCCTTTAAGTTGCTTCTTGTCAGGTGTTTTATCACAATAATGAGGAAAGTAACTCAGGGAAATTAGTATGGAAAAGTGGGACAGTTGCTGTGATAAATCTGATCATGTAGTCCTTAAGCCTTTAAAACTGGCTTGTGGAAGGAGTGTACAAGAAATCAGGTCTTTAGGCTAGAAAAGTCCTAGAATGCTGTAAGCAGCACTTAATGGGCTACTATAGAATGAGTTTGGGAGACCTGAGGGTGGAAAGAAACTGTGCAGGACCAGCCTGTGATGGGGGGTACCAAGAGCTCCAGTAGGAGCTGGGCTAGAGGCCATTCTCAAAATATTGTGGCAGAGTGTCTGATTGCATTCAGCCTGTGTCCTGAGAACTTGAGTTAGGCTCAACTTAAATGTAACAGACTAGTATGTTTGGTAGAAGAAATTTCAAGGCAGGAAAACATTCAGCTTGTATCGTGGTTATTGTTCACCACCCAGTTCCACAGTGAAAAAAAACCCAACAACAAGTAGGGAAGAAAAAGATAACAAAGAGTTTAAAGTTGCAGCCAAGGAATATACTAGTTGTTAAAGAGAAAACTCCTGATCTGCTCCAGGACAATAAGACATAAGCTATAAGAGTAAGATCCATTGATTTGTATGAAAGAAGACTGAACTGATATTTCAGCTGACTTTGATTCCCTACTTCAAAACAACTGCTATCTAGAAAAGTGTTTTCACAGATTTAGCAACCAAGGCACACAGATTCCACAAGAAAGCCAGGCTCCCCCCTGAGACGGCAGCAGAAATTGGCAGCATTATCTACATGGGACTAGTTTTGCAGGCATAAAAGATGCAGGATTGAGGTCATGGGGTCTTGTTCTATGATTTTGGATGCATAATTTAGGGGGTAAAGGAATCTTGTTCCTTGGTTTTGGATAACTGCTAAAGGCAGTTCATGTGTGGCAGGATTGGTTTTTCTACAAGAAAGTTCTGAGAGGCCACTTTCTGAAGCTGTGGAAGTGAAATCCAAGTTCTAATGGAGACTCGAAGATGGTTAGAAGGTTAGAGATGTCAGGGCTATGGAACTGGAGCATCTACTGAGGAAAGCTGCAGAGTTAGCTCAAGAGAGAGTTAGCTCAAGGGTATGTGTTCCATAGACTAAAGAGCTGGAGGAACAGGCCTGCCTAAGCCCTCTGAAGCCCAGATGATGCTTCATGAGTTCCAAGCAGCAGATGTGAAAGATTTGTTGTTTTCCCTGCTGGTTTTGGTCCCGCCTTGATTAGATCTTTCCTTGCTATCATTACATTTTATAATGGAAATGTTTATTCTGCGTCATTGTATGTTAGAAGTATATATAATTTGTTCTTTTATTTTTTTTTTACAGGGACATTGTTTTCTTTATTTATAGAGACTTGACATTAAGAAATTTCTTTGAGTTTCAAGGGCAAATTAGACTTTGAACAGTGTTGGGACTGTTAAAGTTATGTAGGCCAGAGTTGGAATGCCGTAGTTTGAATGTGAAATGTCCCACATAGCCTCATATGTTTGAACACTTGGTCTCCAGCCTGTATCACTCTCTGAGAAGGTTATAGAATCTTTAGGACATGGCACCTTATTGGAGGAAGTGGGTCATGGGGACGGGCCTTGAGGTTTTATAGCCTGGTTCTACTTCCTGTTCACTCTCTGCTTCCTCAATGCCAATGCGGTGTAACCAAGTGGCCTCCCATTCCTGACACCATGCCTTCCCTAAGATTATGGAATGTGTCTCCTTAAACTTTAAGCTAGAATAAATATATTTATTCCAGGCCATGCTCCTGTGCCAGCTGATAAGTTCTACATTAAATTCATGATATTGTACTTGGTCACAATCCAAAACACTTTGTACGGCCTTCAGCATTTGTCATTTGTGCAGAGACCTTTGTTACACATTGGTGTCCAAGTTCCTTGACTTTGTTCAGATGATATTCTTTCTAGATCTTATCGTTATAACTACTGTATATCTGATAGGCTTGTGAGGTGGCTCAGGGGGTAAAAGTGCTTGCTGCCAAGTCTTAAGTCCTGAGTTTGATCCTCAGAGCCCACATGGTAGAAGGAGAGAACCGATTCGTGTAAGTTGTCCTCCAATCTCCACATGAGTGCCATGACACGTGTGCACCTAACCACCCCCTATAACCCTCTAAGTAAATAAATAAATAAATATAAAAAATCATTTGAAAAAGAAATCTTTTCTACCTGAAGTCTAAAGGCTGTTTTCACTTTTTGAACAACAAATTTCTCATTAATCTTTTTTGCTATATGGCATGTTTGCTTTACCAGAAGGTATAGTGAGAGAGAAAGGCGGGAAAGTAGAAATGGACAGTAAGAAATCAAAGGGCCTGATGTTTAGGAAGCTGGAGTGTCTAGATTAGAGCAGGGAGTGGCGTGCATTCACAATGTCCAGGGACTCAAGGCTTGATAGCGAGGCCTGAGAGTTCTGAGGGTCAGCCAGCAGGTGACATCAAAACGGCTGAGGGAAAGATGACCATCAGGGCTTAGAAACAGGGGTCATAGTTTCTATGGGGAGGGTTGTGGTTCAGTTGAATATGGAGGTTTTGTTTGAAGAGTTAAGATGGGTTTAGATGTCATGAACTAGGAGGGTGAGTGTGTCCATGGACTGTAGGGCTCATATCAGTCCAGATGCTCTCACTGCAGGTAGATGTGGCTAAGAATGGCAGAACCAGTATCTATTTGCTGCCCAATCATTTCTGCACATCAGGCTTGGGAACAGAATCCTCTTTAGTTGGTATCACAGTGGGGTGTGAGATCTTGGCTGCATTAAACCCTTGGTCACACCACAGGGAGTAAGCAAGCAGGTCTTTGAATGAGTATTGCAGTATTCAAAGCACAGAAACAATCCAAACTCAAGGTCTGTCTTCATCTACTTCTAATGCTCTAACCAATTACCAAGCATAGAGGTTTATCTCTTTACAGTTCTGGAGGTCAGGAAGTTCAATATGACCTCAGCATCTAGCAAGAGACTTTATTTGTTGTTATCCATGGTGAAGCACAGAAAGGTAGGAGAGTCAGAAGTGACCCAACTCACTTTTACAGTAATCCTAATCTCAACTAACTCACATTAACTTTCAGGGAAGGGGTCATAATCAAATCACAGACAAACCTATCAAGGGGAAGTAGAGAACAATAGCTGGAGCACAGGGTGTTGGGGGGGGGGCTTAGAGAGCCAGGTATGTAGGGGAATGGGGGCATACAGGGTGAAATGCAGTTTGCAGGACTCATTCATACATTGTGTTCTCCGGCCCTCCCTCCTCTCCCTCCCTTCTCTCCCTCCCTCCATCTCTTTCTCTTTTCCTTCTCCCCTCTCTTTCTTTTTCTCTCTTATTATCAGCACAGTGGATAGATAAATCTTCCTATTTTACTTTTGTCAAAGCACTTTATATATTATTTTTTAAAAATAGAATCATATTCTCCACTGCTTAGGATAGGTTAGCCTTAATTTCAGCAAGGAAAATAAAAGCAGAATAAAAAGAGGGAGAAAAAAATCTTGTTTATAACTAGGGCAGAAACATTATTCTAGTCTTGCATTGTTGGAATTTTTCTTTTAAACATTGAGAAACTATTCTTTTTTTTTTTAATTTATGTGTATGAATGTACTGTCTGCATGTAGGTTTGTACACCCGTGTCGTGCAATGCCTTGGAGGTCAGAAGAGGGCTTCGGATTCCCCTGGAACTGGAGTTCTCCTGCAATTGGAGTTATAGACGGTTCTCGGCCACCATGTGGGTTCTGGGGATCGAACCCAGGTCCTCTGCAAGAGCAGTCGGCGCTCTTAACCGCTAGGCCATCTCTCCAGCCCCATCATGGTTGGAATTTTATCGGGCTTCGGATTCCCCTGGAACTGGAGTTCTCCTGCAATTGGAGTTATAGACGGTTCTCGGCCACCATGTGGGTTCTGGGGATCGAACCCAGGTCCTCTGCAAGAGCAGTCGGCGCTCTTAACCGCTAGGCCATCTCTCCAGCCCCATCATGGTTGGAATTTTATCAGTATCTCTTGAAAAATGCTTGGTAGCTAGTAGCCAAAGGATAATTAGTATAGGTGCTATTTGTAATTTTCTTTATCATTGTGTTGTTGTATTTGGTATACTCTATTGCAAGGAGGAAGACCCTTTCAGCCCACTCTATCCTTGCTCTTACAGAGCTTCTGAGTTATAGTTCCTTATGTCTTGCTACAGAGGAGTGCTCTCTTTCAGTGGTTCCACAGGCGTAATCTCTCTTACTTTTGGGGTCAAACTCTGGAGGGTAACCATGAAGCAAGAGTTACGAAATTGTTCTATACTCTGCTTAGCAAAGCAAGGTCAAGCCACACTGTGGTGATGCCCTGTCAGACCAGTGAGCATATTTGTGACCTTGTGCAGCTGCCTGGGTTACGTTAGTTGCTTAATGCTTCAAATCTGTTCTTAATATTTTTCTTTTCCTTATTTATTTTTCTCCCCTTGAGTTAGGTTATGAGACCGCTGAGAGACCTACATGGTGGTTTGAGGCTCATGACATCAGTGCCCTGCTCCTGTGGAATTTTGGTGGGAGCGGTCACTTCCTGTCTGTCACTTGCACAGGCAGATGGAATAACAGAAGAGCACACCTCTCTCACTCTTGCCTGGAGCTCAGCAGCACCACCACAGACAGCTGTATATCATCAATTCCCTAATCATTCCTGAGAACGACAGCTTTCCATTAAAAGCCCGATTTACATGGTGTGACTACAAATTAAAAAGACGGATTTTGTTTTGGCTTGTTGAAATCATTCTTGAGGGACAGTGTTTGAAGCAAACTTTGCAAATGGTCTGTGCTCTGTTTCCTCCCAGATATTAATCTCTGCCTATGGTACTCAGAGGAACTTTTCCTCATGGGAAAAAAATTCCATTCTTGTGAATTTAGTTCATTCATGTGGAGTCAACCCTAGAAGACTATTATTGCTTTTTCTTTGTGAGGAAAGAGAATTGAAAAGAAAGAAAAAAAAAAAAAAAAAAAAAAAAAAAAAAAAAAAAAAAAAAAAGGAAAAGGCATGGGCAACTCATTGTGTGGCCCAGTTCATAGATAGGGAGACAAATTATCTTTTCTTATTCTTTAAACATATACAGAACTCTACTAAAATAGAACTTCACAGTAGAGGTTGTAGTTATAAACTTGGAAGGCTATGGGGTTTCTACTGGCTCTTGATAAAAGCTTCCTGGGATCACCCCGCCTACTGCATGGCCTGTTAGCGTGGTGTGCAGAATTTTCTTTACCCAGTGGCAATTTTTCCCTCATGCATTCCAATTTTTAGGCAAAAGATAACTCCATAAGTTGTAAGAATGCAAACTGGCATTCTCCTTAGAAATAGTGAGCAGAGCAGTAAAACAGGTACTATTTTTAGGTTGCTTGTTAATCGCCTGTTTTATTACATGCCATAATACATTATTCAGAAAAGCTTCCTGAAACATGACCATGAATAAATACTATAATTTTTTTTACCACCAACCTAGCATTTCTAGAAAAATATATGGTAAGAAGGCAAAAAAAGAGGCTTGGCAGACACCGTTTTGTCTTCATTCTCATTTTTCATGGCTCTGGGCTCCCAGTTTTCAGAAACCTAAAACTTCATTTAACTCCTGTTCATTGGTTGCATGGGATTTTGGGAGAGATAGGTGTTACCAAGGGAGTCACATGCCTTTGGATATTCTCCAAAACTTCTCGGGCTGGGCAAGGGGAGTGAATACACAGGGGGGGTAATTTGTCATTATTGTCGGAATTGATTTGGGTTATAAAGCTGGGACACAGGGATTTGTTCTTAATGAATATTTAATAATGGTGACTAAAAATTCCTGCAAAATGTCAGATCTTTATTTCTGGTGATCTCAGTTCCTATGGAGATAAAAATCTCTCACATCCTGACATGAACTCTTGCTATCTTCTCTGGAATGGAAGCCTTTCTTCACCAGCCACTCAGAAGTTGTGTATTGATCAGAAAGGTCTGGGATGGACAGCAAATCATTTCTAACCAAAGCGCCGGAGATCCCTACTTTGATTTGAGATCAGAAGAACTGAGAGTTTATTAGATTTCACCAACAACTTTGGTGTTTAAATAGCGAAAAGAGGTTGATAAACAGTTTTAAGCCTGTTCATATTTACATTGCCAACTTAGACTTTGATAAATATTGGTGTATTAACTTAAAAAGGGGAGGATAATATACAGTTCAAAATGCCTTCAGTATAGAACAGAAGATTTTAGTTTCAACATACGGGAGGCTGTATTTCACTCTGCTTGTTATGTAGAATAAATGGCAGGAAAAACTGAGAATATGATCAAGTCTTGTGTTCCTGACGTCGGATACTGTTTAGAATTCTGATTGTCATTTACATTTTATGTCAATGAAAGAATATGAGTCTTATAAAATTACAAAGTTTGTGAGAGGATTAAACAGGTTTTACTTTTATAGTCATAATGTGTTCAAGTGCATTTGCATCAAATGGCAGATATAATTTCTCTTTATAATTGAAATTTAAATCTCAACATAAATATAGTGCTGAAAAAACTATTTCGCTAGCCTTTCTTTTATAAAGATCTTGTAGGGAAAGAAGGTTACACAGCTGGAGATTGTATAGAGACAATTAGGACTTATTGGCTTTTCAGTCGGTGATAAAGCCTTGCTTGGAGTTGTGCGGCGTTTTGGAATTGTCACCTAGGTTGAGCTTTCTTGTACCACACTAGGCTCCTTTCCCACCCACTGTTCAAACTATTTAGCCACAGAGACTGAAGGAACGATCTATCGGATTTAAGATCATGATGCAGGTGAAGTATATATTTGTGTTTTCCATGATTTTCAAGGGTTAAACCTGACACCCCTGCCGTCTTCCCCCGGACCATTCTCATTTGTTGAGGAAAATACTGGAGCATGTTGATAGGTTTTAGTGATCTCTGTTTCCTATGTCTATTTCTAGCTTTTCTGAACATATGCCCCATTCTCTTTGGATTTATGCATGTGCACATCTTGTGTGTGTATGTGCAGATATGTTTGTCTTCATTCTCATTTTTCATATCTCTGGACTCCCAGTTTTCACAAACCTAAAACTTCATTTATATGTGTGTGTGGAGGCCAGAGGTCAATGATTTTGGTCTTTCATAACTGCTCTCTACCTTATTTTTTGACTCAGGAGCTATCACTGAACTTGCAGACCTGGCTAGATTGGCTGGCCAGCCAGCCCCAGGGGTCCTCATATCTCTGCCTCCCCAGTGCTGGGATTACAAGTGTACACTGCTCTGCTTGGCTTTTTATATGGATTGTGGCAGACTGAACTCATGCTTTCATGCTTGTGCAGCAAGCACTTTACCAACTGAGTTATTACACCCTGTGTGATAGGTCATTTTGGTTTTCAACTTGGTTGGATCTGGAATCAACTAAGAGACTTGCTTCTAGGCTTGTCTGTAAGGGTAGTTCCTGGAAGGATTAACGTGGGCATAACACCTCCTGGCATGGCCCAGGGGAGAAGCTGTTGGCCTTTTTCTGCTTTCCTTCTCTCCCTGCTGGTGAGTGCATTTACCTTGTTTTTGCCCCTCTGTTGTGGTCCTCCCTTGACATTAGAACCCAGCTTCTTTGGCCTTTCAACAGGGACTGAAGGCCTAGAACTCTCTAAAATTCCTGTAGGTTTCCCTGGCCAGATTGGGACTATCTGACTTTGTGGACTGAAGATCTACCACATTCCCATTCTGTCTAGTATGTAGATGGTTATTGTTGGGCTCCCAAGCATGAATCATGTAATCCAATCTAATAATCCCCTTTGTAATATATATTCTATCAATTCTCTTACTCTAGAGAAACTTGAGTAAATGTATTCTTTAGGTTTTTAATATCTTTCCATTTTTTATCTTTGGACTAGTAAAAGCCTAAATGATCTAATAGACTAATGAAGAAGTGATAGAATTTGATACTCAAAATACTGCTGATAAGTTAAATAACTCCATAGATGATTCTTAATAATGAATTTTTGGAATCTGTTGCTAAAAAATTATTAATGGAATTTTCCTGGTAGCTAACAAGTCAGAACATATAAGGAGCATTACTGTTATGGTTCAGATATGAAGTTTTCCCCAAAAGGCTCATGTGTTGAAGGCTTGGATTCCTGTTGGTGGGGTTGTTAAAAGGTTATTGGACCATGAGGATTCTGACAAAAATCAATGAACTAATCCACTGATAAGTCATCATCTGATGGCACTCAAGCACCATGGTAGAAATGTTTGGAGGGGGACCTAGTTGGAGGAAGTGGTAGGAACAGGCATGCTCCCAGAGAATACCACAGGGATATGACCCTGTCCTCTTTTTTTCTTTGCTTCCTGTCCGGAGGAGGTGAACTGCTTTGCTCTCCACAATTATGTTCAGCCTTGCTGTGGTCCCAGGACCTGGGAAACTGTGAGCCCAAAATCCTCCTTTTAAAACACGTTTATTTTAAAATTTTAATTATGTGAATGTGTGTCCATGTGTCTGGGATGTGAGTACAGGTTCCTGCAGAGGCAAGAAGAAGGTGTTGGATCCCCTGAAACTGGAGTTTTGGGTGATTGTGAGAAGTTTTTCATGGGTGCTGGGAACTGAACTTGGGTCCTCTGTAAGAATAGTATGCTCTCTTATAAAAACTGAGCCTTAGCCAGGTGTGGTGGTGCATGCCTTTAATCCTAGCACTTGGGAGGCAGAGGCAGGTGGATCTTTGTGAGTTCAAGGCCAGCCTGATCTACAGAGTGAATTCCAGGACAGCTGGGGCTACAGGGAGATCCTGTCTCAAAAAGAGAAAAAAACAAAACAAACAACAACAACAACAACAACAACAAAAAACAAAACTGAGCCTTCTCTGCAGTCCCTCTACTATTTAAAGTTATTTATGTTAGGTATTTTCTCACAGTGATGAAATTTATTTATTTATTTATTTAGTGTGTGTGTGTGTGTGTGTGTGTGTGTGTGTGTACATGTGGAAGTCAGAGGACAGCTTGTGGGAGTCAATTCTCTCCTTTTGCCATGTGGGCTCTGGGATTGAAGTTGGGTGCTTAGGCTACGTGACATGCACTCCTACCTGCTGAGCCTCTTCAAATATCTACATTTTAACCTGACAGGATTTATTTCTTGATACATAGTTTGAGGCAGGCAGAATAGTAAATTAATTTAATTTGTCCCATTATACTAGTACTATGTGTCTATTAGCTTTGGAGGAAACATATTGAAGTTGTCTTTGATTTCTACTTCACACAGAGACTAGAGTTGGTGTCATGAAAGCTTCCATCTACGTACTGTGCTTCTGCCTGACAAGGTTTTGTTCTCTTTGACAGATTGACAGACATTTAACAGTAAAAAGTAGTGTAATTATTAATTTCCCACTTGACATTGGGAACATTTCGGTGCAGGTAAAAAGTGTCACAATCCATTCCCATTGTGTCTCTCCATTGAACTTCAAAGTTCTCCCAGTAAACCTTACCTAGTGAGAGAGAAGACAATGGTAACATGCAGACACGGAGTAAAATCAGCTTTATTTGACCTTTCTATCGAATACTCATTTTTTTTCAGTTCCTTTCCCTTCCTGATGATAGGTTTTTAAAAATTAGCATTCATCACCTTAGACTGCTTGTGTTAACTGGAAAGCAATTATTTTAACAACAGATGCACATCGCCTCCTCACATACTGAGCAAACACAACTCCCCAGGGCTCCATTAACTGCCAAGTTCTAGTAGGTACCAGGGAATCCCAAATGCATTACTACGGTGATAGAGGAGAGGGATGATTACTTCTTTTTCAAAAAATATTTTTATTTTATGTGTATAAGTGTATTGCCTGCATGTATGTACCTGTGTTGTTCAGTGTCCGCGGAGGTCAGAAAAGATTATCAGATCCCTTGGAAATGGAGTTACAGATGGTTGTCAGCCACCATGTGTATGCTGAGAATCAAACCAGGATCTTCTGTAAGAGCAACCAGTGCTCTTATCCCCTGAGCTGTCTCTCCAGCCCTGGGACAATTACTTCTTAGGAATGCAGTCCTCATTCATTGGTCTCAGAGAATTCTATCTAAGCATATTAGCTTGACAAAATGCACAAACATGGGAGGGGGAGCCTTGTTCCCAGATTCTGACAACTCAGCTCAGAGCAATAGAAACATCATACTTGCTGTATTAAAGAATTCTTGTAGTCATATATAAATAGACCTGGGAGCCGGGTGTGGTGGTGCACGCCTTTAATCCTAACACTCAGGAGGCAGAGGCAGGCTGATCTTTGTGAGTTCAAGGCCAGCTTGGTCTACAGAATGAGTTCCAGACCAGCTGGGGCTATAGGGAGACCCTGTCTCAAAAAAAAAAAAAAAAAAAAAAAAAAAAGAGTCACGGCAAACAACTTTAAATATGGTTTATTTGACTTACTAAATCCAATAAATTATTTCTTCAACTTGAAGCTCTAGCCATTGGCCCAGTGCTCTATAGCCACAGACCAGCACAACTAGAGAGCATCTAGAACTTAAAGCTATTGACAGTACCAACTGTGCAAAGCCTATTCTCTAACCCAAATCTTATGTCCACAGAGAAGTTTAGAATGTTATTCAAGCATAATGTTCACATCATGCTCCCTTCTATGGACAGTTGTGATTTTTCTTTTCTCATCACTCATGATCCAGATGAAAAGAGGGCGATTTGTGTGAGTCAGACTGTATGGTAGAAGGAATCCTGGAGCAAGGGTTCTGATGACTCTGGTATATGGGAGTCATTTACTAATGACAGGGACAATTCAGGCTAACTTCAGGAAATGCAATTTCCTTATCCAGAAAAAATACATGTGTAAACTTTCATGGGGATAGAACACTATGTAGGCAGGCATACTACAACAATTCAAAAATAACTTTGTCGTAAAAGAGATAAGCAATTAAACATGCTTTTTTTTTCTTTTATCTTTCCAGCAAAGCACCGTAGATTCCTAAGGGGGACTAAAATGTTATTACAGCATTGGGAAAGTTCTGGAAGACACTCCTGTGGAGAAAGACAAAGGTCCTCCATACCCCAAGGACGTGAAAGGAGAAGGCTTCTACAGTTTTCTTTTGAGACTTATCTACAGTCAAAATTCCGTTTTTAGGGATTTGGTGGAATTAAAATTATTGCTCTTGAACTGTTCAAGAAAAAAAATCTATCTTGGAGAAGTAATATAGACAGGCATCACAGAGATGAGTTTTAATGTAGAGAAAGGAGGAAGCAGCTGCAGGCTCCGCTTATCTGTAAAAGGACGCAGTTAACACACTAGTAAAAATTTTTTGAGTATACACTCTTTTTTTGGTCATGGTGATATCATGGTATTTAGTAGCTTATTGAGAAGCTGAAATCCTACGTGGAGAGTCAGATAATGTAAAGAGGAAGGAAAGAATTGAGTGTGACTCTAGCTGAATAGGCATCAGACAGTAGTACTTCCTGCTGTATGTAGTCGGGGTGAGGAGAGGACATGGAGCTGGGGGTGGGTGGGTGGGGATACAGTCACAGCTGGGCTGGAGGGACTTAGGATTCTGAATTCAATAAGAAAAGGAAGGAGAGTCTATAAGAGTCTAAAAGATATATATGATTATTTCTTCTTCTTCTTCTTCTTCTTCTTCTTCTTCTTCTTCTTCTTCTTCTTCTTCTTCTTCTTCTTCTCCTCCTCCTCCTCCTCCTCCTCCTCCTCCTCCTCTTCCTCCTCCTCCTCCTTCTTCCCCATGCATTTCCCATCAGGCAAAACACATGTCATGATATATACACTATCTTAACCATTTAAAATTTTTCTATGTATTTTATGTGTATGACTATGTGTCTGCATGTCAGTAAATCACATGCATTACTGGTGCTTTTGGAGGCCAGAAGAGGATATTAGGTTCCCTAGTACTGTATTGTTACTGATGGTTGTTAGTTGCCATGTGGGTGCTGAGAACTGAACCCAGGCCCTCTACAAAAGCAGCCTATGCTCATAACTGCTGAGCCATCTCTCCAACCCCCTACGTTAACTATTATTATGCACACGGTTCAGTGGTATGAAATATATTCATAGTATGGTACAGCTATCACCACATCCATTTCTAAAACTTTTCATTTCATAAAACTGAAGCTCTATACTAGGTGAATAAAAGCTCTACTTTTTTCATAGCCTCTAGTAACAACCCTTCTGTTTTCTACCTGTGTGAATCTGATTATTCTAAGTATCAAATATATTGGAATCATGTGGTATTTATCCTTTTTTGACTGGCCTATTTCTTTCTTTTTTTTTTTTTTTGTCTTTTTGAGACAGGTCTCCCTTTAGTCCCAGCTGGCCTGGAGCTCACTATGTAGACTAGGTGGGCCTTAAACACAGAGATCCACCTGCCTCTGCCTCCCAAGTGCTAGGATTAAAGGCATGCGCCACCACACCTGGCAACTTTCCTATTTCATGGGGCATAATAGCCTCAAGATTCATTCATGTTTTGGCAGGACAATGACTCATCATGTATATTAATTAGAATATAATAGGGAGGCGGATGGAGAGATGGAAAGAGTAAAGCTAGGTGATCAGAGAGAAGGAAATCCACGGGAAATGGTGCACCCTGTAATATAAGAACTTAGAAAGCTAAAGCAGGAGCATCATGTGTTCAGGGCCAGCCTGGGCTACATAGTAAGATTATATTTCCAATATACACATAAAATAGAACAAAACTAACCAATCTACACCCTCTGTATTAGTTGTATTTTGTTGTTGAGATAAAAATACCATGACCAAAAGCCACTTATGGAAGAGTTTAGTTTGGCTTCTAATTCCAGAGGAAGAGTTCAGGGGAAAAATGGCATAGGCAGCCAGAGCAGGAAGCTGAGAGATCATGTATTCAGCCACAAACATGAAGCAGAGAGCTCTAACTGGAAATAGAGCAAGGCTATAAACTCTCAAAGCCTATGCACAGTGACATACTTCCTCCAGCAAGACTGGACCTCCTTAGAGTTCCATTATCTACCCAAATAGCACCATCAACAGTGTTAAAATGCATGCCCTATGGAGGACAGTTCTCCACACCCTCTATGTCTTCTGTAGGGACCTAAAGGTCTCTAGTGCTATACCAGGATATGACGAAGTCCACTGGCTACTCAGTAGCCGAACCCTCACTACTGCAGTGATTAGACTTGGTGAAATGAGTAATCTCTACCACTGACCTTCAGACTCCTTCCCACTGATGTATTAGTTTTAGTGCATATGTTTGTCATAAATTGAAGGCTCTATAAAATATAAGAAATGACTGGGACTGTAGATTGAAGAGACAAACTTTACAAGCCCAAGGGGATAATTTACTTTTCATCTTCTCCTTCTTTCTTAAGATAAAGATCCTTCAACAAATGGTACCTAAAGGAAAAGAGAGCAAACAGAAGAAAGAAACTTCGCAATTTATTAACTGAAGCATGAAAGCACAGAAAATAATCAGGGCTCAACTTACTTGGAAAAATAAGTTTAAACCTATTGAATTAAAACGTGGTATTGCACTAATCTAATGAGTTTTAAGGCAAATGAGGCATGAAACATTGCCAAAATATAAAGTTGGTAAAATATCCAAATTACTCTTTAATGCCATCGTGTGTGTCTTTTTGGGAGCTGGTAAAGAATAGATATTACTAAATCCGTAACACTAGCCAAATAAGAAAAAATATTTTATGAGGAACTGATCATTCTGATTAAGTCATGAATAATGGCAGATCAAGAACAACTGAAAACCCAATAAAAGATATAGATATGTCTGGTTTATCAGAAAACATTAACAAAATAGAACATATTGTTACTTCAGTCATTAGTCCTTAGGAATTCAAGCTAATGGGTTTGGGGAGATGGTTTAGTAGGTAAGGACACTTCTCTGAAAGCATGAGAACTAGTTTGAATCCCCATCACCCACATAATAATATAAACACTAGGTGTGCATGGGAGTGTGCCGGTAACCCCGGTGCTGTGTGTGGGGAGAGTGTAGAGACAGGAGGATCACTGGGGTTTGCTGGCTGCCACCCCAGCTCCAGTTCCAGTGAATGATCCCAACTTAAAAAAATAGAGTGTTAGAGCAGGAAACCCAATATCTTCTTTTTGCCCCAGTACAGGCATTCACAGACACAAGCACCCACATATACATATGAGCATGCTAAAGACACAACACCCCCTTACACACGGAGTTGAGCACTGTCCCACACAGTACAAAGAATAAAAAGAATTCAAGATAAAGGCGATGTCTCTTGAAATGACATGTAGTGGCATAGAGAAGCATGTCTGAGTCCTTATTCCTGAGGACTCATACCAGATATAGTCATAGGACTTGCTTAGAAAAGAGTCATAATCGGGCTGGAGAGATGGCCTAGCGGTTAAGAGCACCGACTGCTCTTGCAGAGGACCCAGGTTCGATCCCCAGCACCCACATGTGGCGGCTGAGAACCGTCTGTAACTCCAATTCCAGGAGAACTCCAGTTCCAGGGGAATCCGAGACCCTCTTCTGACCTCCATGCCATTGCACGACACAGGCGCACAAACCTACATGCAGACAGTACATTCATACACATACAAAAATAAAAATAAAATTTTAAAAAAGAGTCATAATCATGGAACTATCTTTATCACAAAGTTTTTTTCTTGAGTTATTCTTTTACAGTTCAAACATGGTTGACTAGAGTATAGCTAGTGGCTATACTCTATAGCTGAGTGGCTGCTTTTAACAGTGCAAAATGGAAGTGATTTCTTCTAAGAACCCTGGTTATATTAAAGTATTGTTGAATTTTTCATTACTGCCAAATTATGTACAGTTTAATAAAGGCTGGAAGATTGTGGATTTTTTTTTTTTGGTAGGTCAATTCTAGAGTCCATTAAGAGATTTACATTATAAAAACACAGTTGCTTTCAGACAAAAAGAAATATAACAATAATGTTGTTCAGCTTGCCTTTTTTTTTTAATTTTTTTTTATTTTTAAGGGATTCTACAATACAATGACACAGTTGTTTGCAGATAACAATGATGTTACTCAGTATGTCATACAATTAAGTAATTGGTGCATTTTGCAAGTATCTATGTCCAAATTTTGAACAACCCAAGGTTCCCATAGTCCAGTTGGAGAAGCTTGTATGCACAGGCATGTTGATCAATCAGGTGTCCAGACTATATTCCTATAGTCTCATGATTCACCCCTATCTCTCCACAGCCCTTACAATCTACCACGCCTCCTCTTCCGCAGTTTGTTCCCTAGGCTTTGGGAAAGGGGCACAAGTGGGTGAGAAGAAAACAGTCTAATTTCTTTGGAGTTGTCATTTTGGACTCCGGTCTGTTCAGTTTGTTTCCCTTCACGGATTGACAGCTTTCACAGTGATACCCTTTTCAGTCATACTAACAAAGCTCAAGCTATTGGATGTACAGGCATTTAAGCAGTACCACTTATTGTGTCAAGCTAAGCTGTGAGCATAGACACAGATGCTTGGATGGTATGCTAATCCGCAAACTGTGGTTTCTCTATAAAGGGTGACAAGTTCTTATTGTGGCTTATAACATCGCCTAACCACTAGAGGACATAAGCTTGTGGCATCCGCTGTGAGTTATTCCTCCAAGGAGAGAGCTAATAGCCAAATAGTTTTGGGATATAATATAGACACTTGGCTGCCACTGTTGCACTGTATCTCCAGGCTGTTGAGGTGTAGCTGATATTTTCGGAGGAGTCTTGTTTGTCTCAGGGAGACCAATATTTTGCTGTATTGCTGTAGTGGCCTTTGGTAACGCTCTCTAGCATTTCAGAGGCCAGTTGTACGCTAGCAGGTGACGTCTCATAACATTTTTCATGCTCACACCAGGTCTTCGACAACAGGGACTTACTGCCTTTCTCCTTGCATATATCCCATTTATAGGCAAAAGGCCTTTATAATTTGGGGGGGCGGGTTTGAATCCCCTAGCCAACATCTCCTAGGCAGAATAATTCATTGCTGATGTCAGAGCTTTCCTGTAGTAATATATTTTGCTTAATTACACAACTTATAAACACTTTACTATTGAATTTGGCTCTAGATAGAGAAATATCCTTTCACAGTTCCTATGCCTATCAATCAGTTAATACGTTGTGCCTGTTTTATAGGAAATTACCACCGTAACAATTGGCTCTAGTTTACAGTTTGGGAGTGGTTTCATTACCATCCTGTTTTCCTTTTTTCAAAAAAAAAAAAAAAGAAAAAAAAAGGGGGGGGAGAGGTAGGAAGGTTTCTCAGCATTAGGGTCCATTATTAACAGTCAACCCCAATATTATTCAGAGAGATGCTCAGTGACCGTGTCTCAGGCAGTCTGATGTTCCTCATTCCTTAGTGTTCAGATGGGTCAACCTCTCTGCTGACATTCCCCAGTTCATCCTGCACAGCCATAAGTTGTATGTTTTCAGGCATTTAGATTGGTGACTTTTACCTGTGGGAACATAAAATTCTCCTCCCATTGTTATTTTCAAGATCAGAAAAATTGAAAATTTATCAATAGGATTGAAACACAGAGTTTTCCATTTGTATCCCAGAAAGGATAGTACCCCACCTCCCCCCTTCCTCTTTTCTTTTTTTTTTTTTTTTTTTAGGTTTTTGTTTTGACCTATAGATGCCTAAGTTGTATTACACATACCCATAAGCAGGAGCCAAGGCATAAGCTTTCATTACATTTACCCAAACTGGTTCTCATTGACTGTATGCTACTTATTTGGGAAGGAAATTTAAGCTTAGTTCCTTTAACTTGTCCTACAAGTAAAGAAAGTGTTATAATGTGATATTGTGTTATTCAGAAAAAATATATAGGCCATTTGTATACCTTAACCCGATACAAATTATAAATAAGACCAATTAACATTTTATATTCCCGATTGGTTCAATTGTATTACCATTTCCACCAAAACCTACACCTAAATTTAATTAATCTAAACAATTCACTAAGCCATTGAAATATCCTATACTTGGTGGATAAAGCTTGGGCAGAGTTGAGAACCTGCTAAATAAATTTTACCCAATAAACACTTTGCTCTTTAACGCTTTATGACTGGACTAAGACTTCTACTTATTTGGTAAGTAAAAATTTAAGCTTAATTCTTTTAAATTGTCCTACAAGTAAAAGAAAGTGTTACACTGTGATGTTGTGTATTTCAGAAAAATATAGAGCCCAACCCAATACTAACTATGAATAAAACAACTAGCATTTTATATTCCCAGTTAGTTCAAATGTCAGTATCTAGCTCCTTTTCTTTTTTCCCAGCACAAGATTCCTGCATATAAAACCAATTTGCAAGCAGTTGTGTCCCAGCCCACAGAGCCCAAGGCTCCCACCATCTAGCTGGAGGGGCTTGAATGTTCAATCAAGTTGATCAAATAAGTGTCCAGACTATATTGTCATAGTTTTACCGTTCACCCCAATCGCCGCTCCTACAATATACCACTCCCCCTCTTCCACAGATTGTTCCTTAGGCTTAGAGATGGGGCACAGGTGGACAAGAAGCACAACAGTCTACTTTGTCTGGAGATGTCGTCTTGGACTCTAATCAGTTCTGGCTGTTTCCTTTCATGGGCTGCCCGATTGCCCAGGGACAGGCTTCCAATCCTACTAATGAAGCACAAGCGGTTAGATATATATGTATTTAAACATTGCTAGTTATTATGGTAGGTTACTTTGGTATAGACACATATGTCTGGATGGTGTCTTAATCCCTGAATTACTTTTCTTTTTCCCCCTGAGAGAGATGACAAGGCCTTACTGTGGCATATATATCTCCTAATCGCTAGAAGGTATAAGCTTGTGGCAACATCCTCGAGTTATTTGTCCAAGGAGAGAGCTAATAATCAAATAAAGTTGGGATATACAGACATATGGCTGCCTCTGCTGCACAGTATCACCAAGCAGTTGGGGTGTAGCTGATGTTGGTGGCGGAGTTTTGCTTGACTCAAGGAGACTAACCTTTGCTTTATTAGTTCAGTGGCCTTTGGTAACACTCTCTGGTATTCCAGAGACCAACTGTATACTTGTAAGTGCGATCTCGATACAATCCTCCCATGGTTACATTAGGTCATTGACAGCAGGGCAGACCTTACCACCTCTTTTCTTGCAGATATCCCAGTTTACAGGCAATAAGCCTTAACCTTTTTTTTGGGGGGGGGGCTTGGGTCCCCTGGCTAGCATCTCCTTGGCAGAATAATCCGATGCTGCTTTCAGTGCTCTCTTGTATTAATTATATGAACTACTTAAAGTAGTGTTTAAGTGTATTGTCTATTCAGAAACAAACACAATACTTTAGTATTGTGTTTGTTTCTGGATAGACAATAATCCTTTTTACAGTTCCTATGTATATTAGTCAATTGAAGAAAGCCGTTTTTCCAGTTTTATAAGAGATTACTTCTATACCAGTCAGCTCTAATTTACCATTAATGGATGACTTCATTACCACCCTGTTTTTCTTTGTTCTGTGAAAAAGAGGTAAGGAGGTCTCTCATATTGAAACTGTGCTGCACCTAGAAGGTAAAGTTCGTTAGGACTCACTGTAAACAGATGTTACACCTATGGTCCTCAGAGATGTTTGATGCCTGTAGCAGTCTGAGGCTTTTATTCCTTTTAGTGTTAAGATTGGTGAACTTCTCTGCTGGTATTTCATGGTACAACCTATACGACGGAAGGCTGTATCCATTCTTTCTCTGCCTTTGAGTTGGTGTCGTTTTGACCTGTGGGAACATACAAATCTTTTCCCATGGTTAGTCTTAAGATTAAATTGAAAGTTTTGGACAAAAAGGTTTAATATATAACTGTATCTCCCCTTTTTTTAAATTTTATTTTTTGACCCATGAGTCTCAGGAAGGCATTTGTAGTACACTTACCTATAGGCAGGGATCAAAGAGTAAATTTCATCAAATTTGCCCTTTTTTTTTTTTTTGGGTGAGTGCATGATGTTAATTTGGGAAGCAAACTTAAATCCTTTAGTTAAGTTATCCTACAGGTAAAAGAGGATGTTACAAGCTGATACTGCATAACACAAAAATTATAGAGAACATTTGTATATGTTAATCCCAAAGCTATTGTTATATAAATTTTGAGTAAAATACCATATAATTTTAAATTAAATATACATTAATAGAATATAGACCCATGTCCCTCTCCCGCCGCTCCCACCCCTCCCACCCCTCCCGGTTCACCATTTCAGTCGGTTTTCTGATGCAGTCTTTCAGTTGTTGTTCTTTTAATATGCATCCCTCATCACAAGAAATATTAATAACTGGGTTATTGATGCTAGCATCCACATATGAGGGATACCATTCGACGTTTGTTTTTCTGTGATTGCGTTACTTCACTTAATATAATATCCTCCAGCTCCATCCATTTACCTGCAAAGTTCATGATATCATCCTTCTTTATTGCTGCATAGAACTCCATTGTGTACATGTACCACATTTTTTCTATCCACTCAGCAGTTGAGGGGCATTTGGGTTGGTTCCAGCTTTTTGCTATTGTGAACAGAGCTGCAATAAATATAGCTGTGCATGTATTTCTGCAGTAAGATGAGTCTTGTGGGTATATACCTAGGAGTGGTATGACTGGATCAAATGGCAAGCTCATTTTGAGTCTTCCAAGGGTTCTCCACACTGCTTTCCATAGTGGCTGTACCAGTTTACATTCCCACCAGCAATGGATGAGTGTTCCCCTTTCCCCGCAACCTCTCCAGCACTTGGTATCATTTGTTCTCTTGATCCTGGCCAGTCTTATCGGAGTGAGGTGATATCTTAGAGTGGTCTTAATTTGCATTTCCCTAACTATTAGTGACGTTGAACAGTTTTTAAGATGCTTCTCAGCCATCTCTAGCTCCTCCTCTGTGAAGTCTCTATTCAGCTCTTTGCTCCATCTTTTGAGTGATTCATTTGTTTTCTTTTTTCTTTGTTTTTTCAGTAGTTTGTATATTCTGGAAATTAATGCTTTGTCAGATGTATCTGCAGTAAAGGTTTCTTCCCACTCAGTGGGTTTTCTCTTTACTTCCTTTATTGTTTCTTTTGATGTACAGAAGCTTTTGAGTTTAATGAGGTCCCATTTGTCAATTATCGATCTTATTTCTTGTGCAGCTGCTGTCTGATTTAGGAAGTCTTTTCCTACACCTATGTCTTGTAGTCTGCTGCCAAGTTTTTCTTCTATTACCTCCAGAGTTTTGGGTTTCACGTTGAGGTCTTTAATCCATCTGGAATTGACTTTTGTGCAAGGCGAGAGGTAGGGGTTTAGCTTCATTCTTCTGCAAGTGGTGATCCAGTTTTGCCAGCACCACTTGTTGAAGATGCTGTCTTTCCTCCATTGTGTCTTCTTGGCCCCTTTATCAAATATGAGGTGGCTGAAGTTGTATGTGCTCAGGTGGATTTTTAAAAGATCCTTATTTGTCTTGTTTGAATCTGTGTCCCATTTATAATTATTTTTACTCACTGTTACTACTGACTACTATATAACAAACTTTTTCAGAATCTTTATAGTGGAGGTAATTTTGTATTTATTCTGTCTAGGCAAAGGAGGGCAGAATTTATAATTTATAAATTTATAATGTTTATGTCACCTAGTGTGTACTCTCAGGTCGTTTGGTTTGAATGGTTCTAAGTGATTCTCTACACTTGCGGAAATGTGCTTATTTGTGAATGAGCAGGTATCTATTGAGGACTTGTGTCATTTTGTGATGGTTTAAATACCCTTGGTGTTCTGGCATCCTAATGACAGAGGGAGGACATGGGGTGGAGCTAGCTCGGCGAGGAGAGCATTCTGCTCTAGCAGGACTGAGGAGTTGTGTGCTTCTTCTCCAGTCTATCATACACAGAGGACCCAGCCAGAAATCCCTCCACCTTCACGAGTCTTCCTCTTGCCTCCTGAAACCAGCCATTGCTTACCTGCCTTTCAAATCTATGCCCTTGGCTTCATCTTTATACCAAATCTGAGGTCCTTGTTTCCCTATTCTGCCCTACTGCACTTTGCATCGTGGACTTCTGTAGAGTCAAGCTCCTCACCTTTCCTGAATGAACTGTACTGTTTCTTATTTCTTTTCCAGGAGTGCACATAATTTCAGGCATTCCATCTAGCCTCCTAGTCTTTAAAGGACCTGGTGAGATAAAATTTCCTACTGTTTACTACTGGTAAGTTAAAATATAATTAGCATATAAACAAAAATTGAATTTGCCTGGACTTTAATATCTATCTGTGCCTTTAACCAAAACAATATCTAATTTGCCACTATATCTCCATGACAAGAGGAGAGTGGATGAAACTCCACTAAGTCTTGAGTCCACATCTATACTGTAGGCTTTCTTTAGTGGTATTGACTTGGGGTCCATTAATGAGTGTGGGAAGAATGAAACTACACTGTTTCTGTGAAAATGAGTTTGTTTGCTAAGCCACTATGCTAAACTAAGAGGATGTATTTACTGATACTGTCTTGTTGATATATACATACATATATATCCCAGCGGAAGACTTCATTAGGCAGTATTTCCAAGTTTGTGTAAGCATGCATATCTCCCTTTAGAACACAGCATGTGAAAGACTGCTCTACCAAGTAGCCTGTCAAGGAGTTCATAATTCTGTCTATGTACAATAAATTGAAACCCCACCTTCCTGATCTTTAATTGGCCGAAATGTTGAATAGCCAAATAAAAATGCCAGATCAAACACCCTTGAGAGTATAATCAATACCAAAATACATCACTGTGCTCATCCAAGTTTCTCTGCTATGATTCAGAAGCTTCTAGTCTCCTTCATAAAAAGACTTCTCTCAAATTAATGATGCCATATATCATCAGAGAAAAGCATGAATTTCCTCATATGGTATATTTCCCCACGTTTGGGGAGAGGTACATATTGGGGAATCTTTTAGACATTTTATTTTATGCCTGGAAGTGCTCCTTGCCTTTGCTAATGCTGTTTCCTCAGTTTTTAATGCACAAGTCCAGGTTCTTGGCAGAGACTCATTGTGAAATATCCATGGGGCGGGAAGGAGGGGAGTAATTGGTTAAGGCAAAGTGAGCAAACCAGAGAAGGACAAGAATGCAACTGGAGGCAGGCTGGGACTGAAGCAAGGACTGCCCCATTCTTTTTGCTTTTGTTGGCCTCTTGGCTACATTCTTTCTTCTGTAGCTCTACTTATTCCAAGTGACCTTAAATACCACTGCCGACAGCTTATTGGCTGACATTTCCTCTCACTTGGCCTTCTGAGACATAATGAGTCCTTCTTGTCCCTTAGAAAATCATGAAAGGATGATGACTGGTCCAACTTAGATCACCTGCTACCTGGGCCCAGCACCATGGACCTAAGATTAGGGCTACTCAGAAAGATGGCTCTTCTGGGGCTGAGGATCCCAGAGTAGACTGGAGGAGAAGAGCTGGAAGTGCTTTGTGGACTGAAGGTACTGGTTTCAGAAGAAGCAGGGGATGTGAACAGTTCCTCAGATAATAAATACGTTCTGGCTATTTTTTTTTCTAACTTTAGTGCATTCCCACAACTTTCCATAGCAAATTTGACTCCTAGAAACTTTCTCCAGACTCTTTCTACCCATAACCCAAGCAATGAGAAAGCTAGAGATGTTTCAGAGAGTGAAGGAGAAAGGACATGAGGGGGGTGTGTGATAAACAGAGCAGCAACACCACCTTATTAGCATACTTGAGGTTAGCTATGCCTTGGGGAGCCCCCTCTACGGTATTGGAGTATTTAACAGAACATCTGTCCTTTAACCTTGCTAATTGTAAAAGAATCAGTTTACCAGGGTGATTTGTGTCTGTCTGGGGTGATTTCTTAAATCTCTTCCAGTCCAGTGCTTCTGGAAACTGTCCTTGTGTCTAATGTCCTGACATTCGTGACATTCAAGCTCAGTTCCAAATTAGTCTCTTCTGTCCTCTTCTGGGAGAGTGAAGAGGAGAAAGGGGGGAGAGATGACATTTCTGTGTCTTTTTTATCTGAACATTGGCAATGTGCATCTCCCTGTAATTTTATTGAAATTTGGAGCAATGTGATTCTGCTACCACTGAAATTTTGTTAGCCTTGTCTAATATATGTGGGTGGACTAGGCTTGTATAATCATAATATATTAGAAATGGAGTTATGGTTTTCATTTTATAAGATTTAGTGGAAATTGACACACAAATCAGATGAGCTTTACATTTTATTTCTACCAAGATGTTTAGCAAGATGGTATTAATGAATACTTCACAAAGTTTCAGAATGTTAGAGTATGTGGGAATAGAAGTTATGTGGATGATATGATGATGATGATGATGATGATGATGATGATGAAGAGAATGATGAAGATGGCGACCATGCTGGTAAGAGTTAGGGCAGAATGTAAATATCCTGGTTGCTTGTAGATTACACAAGTTTTGATTTTTTTTTTAACCAATGCCTCCTAAATCGTAAATCAAGGGGAAAATAGAAAATTTGTCTGCTATAAATTTATTTTGTCAGTGTGCAGAAGTGTAAGTTAGTGTGTTCCAAACTTACAGCAGTAATGCAGACCAATAGTGAACGATGCTATAGCCCCAGAATTTTCTACCTTGAGATTCTTTTATTATACAATTTTAAAATTATTTCTTTTCTCCCCTTCTCCATCTTTTCTCCCTCTTCTCTTGTTTCTACTTTTCCTCCACAGTGTACATCTTTGTGTCCAATTTCTTAGAATTAAGCATGTTTCTCCAAAAAATGTACATTTATTTTCAAGAAAAATATTGTTTCATTTTGGAAAAGCAAACAATTTTATGCAATAAGATTTGTCAAGAAAATCAGAGAGCCTGACATGAAAATGTCTCTCATTAGTCATTTGAAGCCTGTAATTGATTTTTAGAGTTACAGAGCTTACATTTGATTACACTTTTATAGGGTCTTTTATAGTCAGTAAAACACTTTCATACATATATGATCTTAATTTGGGCTGCTAGATTTAGAAAAAAAAGCACTCAGTAAATTTGCTTTCTAGTCACATTTCATATATTTTTTAACATTTAAGTATGTTTCAGATATTACATAAGACACAAATATATACATATATGCTTATGCATTGTATTTATAAAACATTTTTATTAATTGAGAGTTTTGTACAATGTATTCTGATTATATTCATCTCTCTATCTCTCCCCATAACTCCTCCTAGATCCACTCCCCATCTCCCTGCCCCTAGCCTCCTGTCTTCTTTTTTATTTTATTTGTTTACTTTTTAGTAATGTGCTGAATCCAATCTGTGCTGCCCTTGTACTCGGGCACGCAGACATCCACTGGTGTGTGGTCCATCTACTGGGGACATATCCTTAAAGAAAACGAACTTTCCTCCCCCAGAAGCCATCAACTTTCATCTCCTCAGCTTCAGCATCCACTGGCTTGATCTTGTGCAGGTCTTATGCAGGTCTTGATCTTGTTCATGTCTTGTGCAGGTCACAAGCTGCTGTGTGTTCAGGTGGTCCTCTCGCGTCCAGAAGACATTATTTCCTTCTGTTCCTCCCTGACATCTGGCTCTCACAATCTTTCTGTTTCCTCTTCTGTGATGCTCCATTAGTCTAGGGTGTGTGTGTGTGTGTGTGTGTGTGTGTGTGTGTGTGTGTGTGTGTGTACTGATATAAATGCCCCATTTTTGGCTGAGCATTCCATTGAAACTTATTATTTGCACTTTAATGAGTTGTTAGTTTCCGAGTTAACCATTATCCACTATATAAAGATTTATTTTTCTGATGAGGTCTGCGGCATTCATTAATCTATGGATGGAGAGATAGGAATTTAGAGGGCAGTTTGCTATGTCTATTTTTCAGAATAATGATAGTAGATTCACCCTGGGGGCTGTGATCTCTCAATCTTGGTTCTTGGCCTCATTTATGGTACAAAGGCATTTGTTTCCTCCTGTGAAGCAGGCCTAAAATCTAATAGAAAATAATTGGAAACCATCATAACATTTGTGCCACTATTGCACCCATGGTCAAATCTTGCTGTGTTGGTTCATTGTATGTTTGAGTTCAGTTAACTGGCCATTTTATATTTTATCTGGCAATCCTATATTAGATTTTCTGACGATCCTAATCTCCACATGGAGTTTTTGTGTGTGTGCTAAGGATTGAATTTAGGCTCTAGCATATGGTATGCTAGTGCTCTAACACTGAGCTATATCTTCAACACTGTTTTGATTTTTAATTTTGAGACAGAGTCTCACTAAGTTGAAACTTACTCTGTGGCCCAGGAAGAACTTGAACTAGTGATTCTCCTACCTTAGTCTTCTAAATAGGTGGGTTTATAGACCTTTATTAATAGGCCAGATGAGATAAGTATGTTGAATCTGAGAGCTGTAGCTGATTCTCAAGCATAATATGATGAAATTTTGTATTTTCCCTTTAAGGATAGTACAGTCTGTCCCTTAGTGCCATGCATGCAATGCTAGAAGGAATAAGGTACTATAGAGTCCTATGGGAAGAAGGACTTCTAATCCTTAGTGCAATGTATGCAATGCTAGAAGGAATAAGGCACTATAGAGTCCTATGGGAAGGACATCTGATCCAATTTTGACAAATGTGGTTTCCCAAGATTGTGTTTTTGAAGCTGAATACTGAATTATAATTAAGTAGAATAGTCACATTTAAGGGACTGTGCTGTTCATTATGACTGGCTGGAGGATGTTGTTTTGTTTATTGTTGGTGTGTGTGTGTGTGTGTGTGTGTGTGTGTGTGTGTGTGTAGGGGGGGGTCCTGCATGTATGTGCCACTGCATGCATGTAGAGGTCAGAGGCAACTTTCTAGAGTAAGTTCTTTCCTTCCACTGTTGGTTCCGGGAATTGGACTCAGGTTATTAGGCTTGCATTGCAGACCCATATACCTGCTGAGGATCTCAGTGCTCTCAACTCATATATATTCTTTTTTTCAGGGCACCAGTTTACCTTTCAAGATGAGATGAAATAATCTACCATATTTGTTTTAGAAAGAGATAGAAAGGGGAAAGACAAGAAGAAAGTTGAGCATTCATTTAACAACATTTCTGTGTGTTAACTCAGAACTAGGCACAAATTGAGATACTATAGTAGATCAGGCAATGAAGATATTACAGACTGAGAAAAGAGCTGTAGTGGTGGGGAGAAGTGGCTCTCTGGGGAAATATAAGATGTTAAAGCAATAGAAATGGATTATTAACAGGCCTTAGTGTGTCACAGAAAAGAGATAAATGAAGCAGCTCAGTGGATGAATGACATCTTTTGCTGATGTAGGACACATGCCGTGAGTGGCATGGTAACATTCTCTTCTGTTTTGGTTCTATTCGTTTGATGTGCCTGTGGGGCTTTTAATGAGAGAAATTAAGCAGGGCAGTTTCTGGAAATATGAAACCTTGAAGAGTGATCCAGTATAAAAATTCTTCATGAGTTATGAATCATCGCTCATTAGGGCTGATTGTTGGAATAAGAGGTGAGAATGAGATCACACAGAGAGTGTTTAGGGTCAAGAGTGGCTGGCTGCAGAGGGAACCTCCAGGGAAATCTGCATTTATTATACACATGGGCAGAGCAAGCAAGCAACACAGCAACAGAGAAAAGCAAAGAGTGCCCTTTCAACATGTGGAGGTCTCATCTGTCAAAGACTACAGAGATCCAGGAAGATGAGGCCAGCAACAAAGTTCCATCTTTAGCCATTTTATAGTTTGAATATGAAGCGTCCCCCACAGCCCAATGTTTTCGACAGCTGATGCTGCTATTTTATTTTGGAAAGTTGTGGAAACTTGGGCAGTAAGGCCTGGCTAGAGGAAGTGGTCACTGGGGACAGGTCCTTGGGGGTATCTCATCCCTCGTAGTTTCATGTCTCCCTCTCTGCTGTCTGGGTCACCATGACGCATGCTGCTCAGTTACATGAGCTGCTCAGTTACACTTGCTGTACCGCGATGGACAGTCATCCAAAACTATGCTCCAAAATGAGTCTTTCCTCCCTTCAGTAAATTATGAAAGGTATTTTGGTCACTTAAATGATAAAAATAACTATTACATGCCATTACATACATAACTATTACATGACAAAGATTGCCCATTCCTTCAATTATGGTATTGATCCATTCCAAAGCCAGGCCCCTCAAACCCAATCATTGCTTTAAGTTCCCACTTCTTTTTTTTTGGTCTTTTTGAGACAGGGTCTCCCTGTAGCCCCAGCTGTCCTGGAATTCACCTTGTAGACCAGGCTGGCCTTGAACTCACAAAGATCCACCTGTCTCTGCCTCCCAAGTGCTAGGATTAAAGGCGTGCGCCACCACGCCTGGCTAATTTCCCACTTCTTACACTCTCAAACAGAGACAAAATTTCCATCACGTTGATATTATGAACTACATTCAAACCATAGCTTGAGGTGAGCTGCACCACTGGAAGATGAGTTAAGCTGCATTGGAGAAAAAGTGAGCTATGCCTAGAAGGCAGGTGAGGCGTACCTACTAGTGGAGCCTACTTGGGAATAGTCGATGGAGTTTCTGAGGCTCAGAATGGCTCACAATATTTGCTTTACTCTATTTCTTGGATAACCAATATAGTGAGAAAGATTATTTTTTAAAAAAACTTTGGAACAAAATGATTTTGGGAAACATAATAAATTATGTTAGCAAATTTCCTATTTTGAGAAATTCTGAAGCAATGAGGCTTACCTAATTCTGTTTATCCTAGCGTTTCATCCAGGCACGAGCTACCTCATCTGGTTTATTTATTACTGTTTATTGTAAAAGCCCCATATCCTTTCACATGCTATATATTCAAACACACACACACACACACACACACACACACACACACAGAACACACACATTTTCCATGTTGTTTTATTTTCTTCTTGCTGTTAAGTCTCAGAAGAACTGCTGGGCCAAAGGGAAAATGCACTTAAAACTGTTACACATTGAACCCGCACCATCTATGAAAGGTCATATGCTAATACTGTAGCTTCCAGCTGGAGGTGTGATAGGAAGGTGAAGCTTTAAGAAGTTGATTTCTCCTTGAAAAGTACATCACTGCAACTGTGTCTTTGGAGGTTATTTTGGGGTCCTTCTTCTCTGTGTGTCTCTTTCTCTATGTCTCTGTCTCTTTCTCTCTCCTTTCTCTCTTTCTGGATTCTCTGGTCTATGACATGTTCCTCAACATGACGTTTCTGCCTCAGTACTGGCATAAAAGTAGTTGAGCCAGTCAATCATGAACAAACATACCTCTGAAACTCTTCACCTCCTTTAAGTTCTTTTGCTGGAGTATTTCACCACAGTGATGGGAAACTAACACAGACATACACTATGATAGATGACTGTCCTGAAAACTTCTATCAATTTAGTTATCCAACAGCAGTGGATGCTGTTTCATTAGTTGCCAACATAAGCAAAATCAAATGCTATTTTCATTTCTTTGATTAGTCATGGATTTGAATGTCATTTCACAGGTCAATAGACTCAGTCTCTTCATTTGCTTCTGTTAGAATTGCTTGTGCAGGGGCTGGAGAGATTGCCTAGTGGTTAAGAGCACCGACTGCTCTTGCAGAGGAGCCAGGTTCAATCCCCAGCACCCACATGGCGGCCGGGAACTGTCCGTAACTCCAGTTCCAGGGGAATCTGATGCCCTCTTCTGACCTCCGCAGCATTGCATGACATAGGTGCACAAGCCTGCATGCAGACAGTACACTCATACACATAAAAAAAAAAAAAAACAGGTGTGGTGCACGCCTTTAATCCTAGCACTTGGGAAGCAGAGGCAGGCAGATCTCTGTGAGTTCAAGGCCAGCCTGGTCTACAGAACAAGTTCCAGGCCAGCTGGGATTACAGAGAGACCCTGTCTCGAAAAAGAAAAAAAAAAAAAAAGAATTGCAGTGCATATTTGCTGATCATTTTCCTGTTGGGTTTGCTCGTCCCCTATTGATTTGTAAAAGATGTTATTATATTAAAAATATTCTCAAAAATTAAAGATATTCTCTGTCCATTCTACATGTTTCAAATAGTTTTACTAGTTTTCCATTTTTCTATATGATTATTCTTTCTGTGGTTGTACAATCTACTCATCTTTCCTTTATGGTTTTGTGACATGTTGCTTTAAAATATGTAAAAACTCAAGTTTACAGTTATAGGAGTATTTACTCAAGTTTACTTCTAGTTCTTTTTGTTCGTTTGCTTTTTTGAGAGAGTGTCTCTTTACAGCCCCAGCTGGGCTGGAACTCACTGATATCACAGAGATGAATCTGTCTCTGCCTCCTGAGTACTGAGATTAAAGACCTGCACTATCATGCCTGGCTCTCCCTCCAGGTCTTTTATCTCTCACATCTAACCATCAAACACTGTACAGCTAGTCTCAGCATACGCTTCAGCCTTTCAGCATCTCAGCTTCCCAGCTTTACCAGAGGCCAAGTTGACAGATGGGGTCAGATTCAGAGGTATCATGTTAACTTAACTGTTTAAAACCTGAATACTATAAAAACAACAATGTTTCTGCATTTCTTGGTTACCATTTTTAGTGTAATAAGTCAAAAGATGCATAGTCAATTTAGTTGCCAAAATGGAAAACTTTTTCCTAAGGAAATTTGAACCTTTTTATTATCCAGTCTATGGAGCAGTATGTGTAATCAGTATTTCTCCATGTATTTGAACTTTCTCAAATGATTTTCAGATTTCTGGAAGGTCCATCCACAACATCACTGTTTTGCTCTGATGGAGAACCCAGAAAGAGCCACTTGGTGTGCCAGAAGCTGGGCACACACGGAGAGTGGGCTTCTAGGTGAGATGACGGACGGTAGCGAACATCTGCTGCTTTGGCCTGCTTCCTCTTTCTGGCCTCCCTCACCCCGCAGCACTGATTTCTCCCCAGAAAAATCCCCCCCCCCAACTTCTTAGAGTCCCACAGGAGCAGTGTGTCATGAGACACTTTCTTTTTGCTACAGGGGTGGATTTATGACGAATGGAATCACATGTTTCCCCCATGAGTCTCAGTGACTGTGTAACCCCAAATGGGCTGATGAGCTGTCTCTAAAATTGGCTACATAAGATCTTGGGGGAGACAAAAAGAGATGTGTTTTTGTTTAGGTGACAAACTATTCTGAATATGTAAGCTGGGATTTATGAAGTCATGGCAATCCTTTCTTCTGTAAAAGAAAATGAGGTTAAAGTGCAAAGAAGCAGAGATAGAGACCTGAATCTAGCACAGACTGAACTCAGTGGGGAAGTGTGGATTTTTAGATACTAAAAAATTTTAAATCTAGGTTGAATTATTATTATGTTTTTGTTACTTGCAATAGAAAGATTATTGATTAATACCTCAGTATAATTATAGCACTCTGGATGCTAAATTGTTGTTGAGTAGAGATTGATGGCTAGATTTTAAACTTGAGATTAATCTGGAAACTGGTATGGAATACAGAGGAGCATCACCGTGAACAGTGAGACGGTTCCTAATAAAAGGAATTGAGAATTATTTTCAAGTTTGTTATTGATTGATTGCATAACTTTCCTCTGAAATGTCTGCAATGATAAAGAATAATATCAGTGTGTTGCTTGTCACTGGTGAGTACAGTGTGCTCGCCCATTGTCACCTCAGAGACAGTGGCTATTTAACCCATTTAATATCAAGTGGAGATGTTGTGATAAGGATTGATTAGATGGCTTTAAAGTTCTCAAGAGAATGCAGCTGTATAATACATGGAATCTTGACTATATTTAAAGAGTGCTTAGAAGTAGGTTGCTATTACTGTAGAATGAAGACTACTGCACATGCTGTCTTAAAGCACAAAAAATAGAGAAATATAATTTTTCATTACATTATTCATTTTTGAATAATCAATAATTTTTACTCTTTAAACAACATTTAAAATCTAAGTATCAATTGTGTCACCATTTAAAAATATTAAATATTATTTTCATAATATTTAAATCTTATCATGCCTTTTAATACAAGATGTTCACTTTTTAAAAAGTATACAGCAATTAGTTGGTTGATTTGGGTTCTCTTCTCTCTCTCTCTCTCTCTCTCTCTCTCTCTCTCTCTCTCACACACACACACACACACACACATCCCAACTCACAGTGGTTTGATTGTGAGGCTGGCTGTATGGTTATTTTCAGTTTTGTAAAATCCACTTCATTTTCTTAAAATATATCCTTTATTATAACACATAACTTCAAAGATGTAAACTAGTAGCTACGAAGATGAGTTTGACATCTGCCTTGCCTCTCCCAAGGTTTTAAAATAAAGTAACAGAATAATTTCAATGAAAATTCACATTTAACTTATTAACAACTTAGTCTAGAAGTGAAATAAGGGAAGATGATGAGTCATGAAAGGGAAGATGATGAGTCATGAACAGGGAAGATGATGAGTCATGACAGGGAAGATGATGAGTCATGACAGGGAAGATGATGAGTCATGACAGGGAATGAGCAGTCAGTATGGGTATGGTTTTCTATCCTTAAGTAATTTGGGGTTGGCAAAATGGCTCAATGAACAAAGGCACTTGCTGCCAAGCTTAATGACCCAAGATTGATCCCCAGGACCCACTTAATAGAAGGAGAGAACCTACTCCTACAAGTTGTCCTCTGAGCTTTATGTATACAATGTTGCATGGGCATGCACCACCCCTTCAACACTGAATAAATAAATGTAATAAAAATTACTGAGACAACATAAAACTTTTAGTGGAAGTGATTTGTCAGTTTTCATATATTTCTATTTCCAAGTAAACACCATCAAGAGCAGTAGACTGAATATCTCCAGCATGTCAGAACTCTCCTCACTTTCCCCTCAAAGTTATGACTGTTCTCAATGATAACATCTATTCTAATATTTATCATTGTGAACTGAATGTGTGTTCTTAATTTTCCATAAATAGAATCACATAGAGTATATTTTGGGGATTCGACTACTTATATTTGATTTTTTTTTCTTCGAGACAGGTCATTGTGGAGTGTGGCTATAATTTTTTTTCTAAGAATATGCCAAAATTCAATTTAATTAAAAAGTCAGGAAAATATGTAGAGACAGAAAATTAATTAGTGATTGCCAAGAGCTGTTCTTGAGTGAAGGGAGAAAGGAATGTGAGAGACTGTATTAGAGTAATGAAAGTATTCTAAAAGTAAACTATGGTGATGGTAGTACAACCTAGTAAATTTTTAAAAATATTAATGACTTACACATTTAAGTTGGATGGATGTAATGGTACATAAATTTTGCCTCATAAGCAGTTAAAAAACCGGCAATTTATTTTTACATTCAATGGTAAATGGGCATCAAGATTGTTTCCAGTTTTGTGCTAGTGTGTGTAAAGGCTCAGTAACATTCTTTTAAGTGTCTTTTGGTAAACATATGCATACATTTATGTTAGAGTAGAAATGTATGCTCAGAACTTATTACTTTTATGACATTGCAAGTACAGTGCTTATTTATTGCCAAAAGTTTTACATTTAAATATTTTATTTATTAGTTTTATGTTTTGTGTGTGAGTGTATTGCTTGCATGTATGTAAGTGCAGCCATGTCTGTGGAGGTCAGAAGAGGACATTGGAGTCCCTGGAACTGGAGCTACATGTGGTTTTAGCCACAGTGTATGTGCTGGGAGTCGAACCTGTGTCCTCTGCAAGAACAGTCAGTGCTCTTAACCACTGAGCCATTTCTCCAGCCCCAAGTTTTACATTTTATTACATTATTAACCTTTGAATAATAGACAAGAACTCAGGATGATACTATCCAGAACTGAAACATATCAGCATCCCATCATTGACTTAAAATATTTTTCCTTTCCATTTAAATAAATGAACATTTGGAAATTTAAGCTTCCTTTAAATCTTTTATTTAACTTTCTAAACTGTATATTTTATTAATTTTTGTGCATTTTATGCAACATATCTTAACTGTGTTTGGACCCATCTCTACCTCCACACCCCTCATAGCACTTCCTGCCTGGATTTCATGCATTCTGACATATATTAAGGCCCATATAGTCAAGCTTGGTGTTGTTTGGTGCAAGTGCATTCATTAGAGTCCAGTCAACCTATCTAGCCTTACTCCCTTCACACTGTGGTCTGGTACTGGCAGAGAGAGAGAGAGAGAGAGAGAGAGAGAGAGAGAGAGAGAGAGAGAGAGAGAGAATATGACCATAGGCTCAGGGTGGGGTGTGGCGTGGTGGCACACAGCTTTGATCCCAGCACTTGGGAGGCAGAGGCAGGCAGATTGCCCTGAGTTCAAAGGTAGCCAGCTGGGGCTACAGAGAGACCCTGTCTCAAAAATACCAAAAATAAAAAAAAGAGAATGACCTAAAAGACCCTGCATGCATTGATTCTCTACTCTTTCCTTCTCCCCTTCTAGCTTTATGAACAATTTTCAAATATATGAAAGTTTAAAGGAATGTTTCAATGAGCAGTTGTGTATGTCTCCCACAGACTCTGTCATGCCGGCTATCTTTCTGCACCAAAATGACAAGCTCATTAGCACGCTGATGGACTTTGTACTTATTCTCCCTGATGTCTAGAAGATTCTTCTTGAGTATTTACCAAAGTCATATATCTTATTTAAAATGTCACTATCCAAGACTGGAGAGATTACTCAGTGATTAAGATCACTTGCTGGTCTTGCAAAGGACCAGGGCTCAGTTCCCAGCACCCACATGGTATCTCACAACCATATATATATATATATATATATATATATATATATTATTTATTTTTTTTTTTTATTTTTTTTATTTTTTTATTTTTTATTTTTTTGGTCTTTTTGAGACAGGGTCTCCCTGTAGTCCCAGCTGTCCTACAACCATTAGGCACACATGTAGTGCACATACATAATATATGTAGGCAAAACACTAGTACACATAAAAAAGCCACTGTTCTGTAAGTTCCTCAATCATCACCATATCTAGGAAATATAATTTGAACATCCATCATGTGAAACCTTGAAATCCAAAATGATTCAAAATTGGAAACTTTTTGAGCACCAACATGATGTAACATGTGGAAATTTCCACATCTGACTTCATTTTCTAAGTTGCAGCCAAAATACAGGTGCATAAAAAACCACAGTATTAAACTGCCTTCATGGCATGTATATAATGTGTATATGTATATATACACCATGAACATAGTTTAAATTTTCAGTGCTTTGATATGTATAGCATGAAAATTCATATTCATGAACTATTTTACACTGACTTTGGTAGAGGGCAAGGAGGGGACCTGAGGGATTAAGGTCATATGCCCAGGTCACAAGAGGAGCACATGGCTTAGTAAGCTTGTTTACATTTAAATAGTAACTTTTAAATTAGAAGGTTAGGTAAAAATCTTTAGTTTAGATGATATCTTATTGTAAAAGTCATTCCTACATATATAGGACTCAAAAAATGAAGAATCAAATGACCAAATCAAAATATGGGCTATGGGCCTGAACAGAGGGTTTTCAACAAAGAAAAGAATGAAAGAAAGAAAGAAAAGAAAGAAAGAAAGAAAATAAAGAAAAAGAAAAGGTCTAATAAATATCTAAAAAGTATTCAACAATTTTAGCAATCATGGAAAAGCAGACTAAAACAATTTCAAAATTTCATCTTACCCCAATCCGAATGGCTGAGACCAAGTAAACAACTGACAACAAATGTTTGCCAGGATGTGGAGAAAAGCAGCCTTGCAAACTCATGAAGCCACTATGGAAATCAGTGTAGAGAATCCTTAAAAGCTTAAAATAGATCTACCATGTGACCCAGCCTTATACCCCAAAGACTGTATCTTATTACAGAGATATTTGCTTGGTAATTTCATTGCCATTCTATTAACAATAGGGAGGAAATGGAAACAATCTAGATGTCTATCAGCTGATGAATGGACAATGAAAACATGGTACATACACACAGTGGAATTTTAGTTAGCCATAAAGAAAAATAGAATAAAGAAATTTTTTAGGGAAATGGATGGAACCTGAAAATATTATGCTGGGTGGAGTAACCCAGACTCAGAAAGACAAACAAATCATGCTCTCTCTTATTCATGTATCCTACCTGTGACTCCTTAGAGTACATAATCTGGAGCAAACACAGAAGGCAGAAAAGTAGAAACGGACCATGGATATAGGGGGAGGATAAGAAACTCTAGAGAGGGGCTGGAGAGGTGGCCTAGTGATTGGGAGCGCCGACGCTCTTGCAGAGGACCCGGGTTCGATCCCCAGCACCCACATGGTGGCCGAGAGCCATCTGAAACTCCAATTCCAGGAGAACTCCAGTTCCAGGGGAATCCGACACCCTCTTCTGACCTCCGCGGCATTGCATGACACGGGTGCACAGACTTGCATGCAGACAGTACATTCATACACATACAGAAATAAATAAAATTAATAAAAAAAAAGAAACTCTAGAGAGGGGAATAGCAGAGCAAAGGTGTTATAAAAGGGGAAAAGGAAAAATGGGAGTACTTACCTGTGGAGGGAGAGGAGGAGAGATAAATAACACTAAGAGTATCTGAAAAAGCTGTAGAGAAACATTATTTTACAAGCTTACTTTAAAATACATATATAAAAAATAAAATAAAATACATATATAGTAAATACACACACATTCACACACACACACACACACACACACACACACATACACACACAGAGAGACATACACAGACACATGAGTCCAAGTCCAAGAGACACCCAAAATAACATAGGCTATTGCCATTACCCTTGATTTTGAAGGCAAGACTAATTGCTGAAGACACCACATACGCCAACAATGGACTGGAAGGAATCTAGCTGAAACTGACCTGGAAGCCTCTTATCTGAGGTCTAGCTCTCATATTACTGAAAGCTATTATGCAAGCTGGCAAGGGAGAAAAGAAATCAGTACTCCTAGCAACTGTGAAGCCTGTGAACCACAATCACCAGCCTGGCAAGATATCCC
Source organism: Rhizomys pruinosus (assembly GCA_009823505.1). Taxonomy (NCBI): domain Eukaryota; kingdom Metazoa; phylum Chordata; class Mammalia; order Rodentia; family Spalacidae; genus Rhizomys; species Rhizomys pruinosus. The sequence goes on along the minus strand of VZQC01014000.1, from coordinate 728,127 downwards.
CAGTGCTGCAATAGTACACTCTTATCTTGGGAGTAAATATCAGTTTGGACAGTTGGACTTTGATACTGCTGAACAGGTGAGAATTCATTCTTAATACACAAAACTAGCTAACTACACATGGCCAGGGAGGTCATAGACACTTAGGAGAAATTATACTACAGTTTTTCTAAATCAATCTGCTCCCAAGTGTATTCTAAATAGTTATCCATATACTCATAAATGAATGTAACTCTTATCCCTCATCAAAGGTGTTTTTTTTTTTCCAGCAGACAAAAGCTACTGCAGATCCACAGGTCAGAATGCAGAGAATAAGAAACCATGGGTGTCTACCCCCATTAGTACATATTCAACACAACTTGTACACCTAATGCTCAGAGAACACCGTGGAAGAGGAGTCAGAGGATCAGGACGCCTGCTGCTAGACAGTGTCTTCACAGAAAAGCTGCACCCATGAAATATCAGCAACAGTTATTGCCTAAACAAGACCTGCATAGTGACCACACCAGTCAATGTGCCAACGGGATGAGGTAAATCTCACCAAGTCTCTCTTCTGGATGAATGGATGTTGAGGTAAGGAGAATCAATTTTCTCCAAGTATGTGCCTCTTGATAGGTTATCTAATCCCAAGTGGTTAGCCATAAACACAGATACATATGAGTCACACTAAATGCAATCTAATACTTCATAGACATTATTTCATTAAAATTTACATTTGAATATGTTTGCTACTTTATAATATAACCTGTGCTGATTAACTATTAGTCTGTTGTGACATGTGGACATGTGGCTTTAAAATAATTTAGTATTCTTCCATACATAAATATTAGCTTATTAATTTTTACTATTTCCATTTTAGTTTTTAAATATATACACATCTCACACACTTAGCTTTTAATGTGAGGACACTTAAATCTATTCTCTCAGCAATTTTCAAATATATAATTTATCATTATAATCTGTCAACAACTTAAAATTTCACATTTCTAAGTAATAAGGCATTCTTAATACATATTATAATGTTGATTGTTTCTTTAGAGTAAAGCCCTAGAACTGGAGATATAGATAAGCTGAAAAATATTGTGGTTTGTTTCGTCAAAATGAACCTCTGATAAGTTGTCTCCTTTGGGCTTTCTGCAGCAGGCTGAGACTAGATGAAGACACAGAAATGGATTTTGTCTCAATATAAGAAATACCATTCTCATGAAATAGCTGTCCTGAAGACAGTCAGGCGGGTGCTGAGTGAGTCTCTGCTGGGAATGCTGGAGAGTGGCTCATAGCTGGTGACAGTTGGTTCATCAACCTTTTCACCTCTCCAGTTCATAAAGATGCTGTTTCCTGTTCTTCATTTCTTACTGCTTACTTCTAAGAAATTTTAATAAAGATTTGCTGATTTTAACTCTGACAATACCTTCTGGTTTCTATTTACAATTCTTATTAGGTCCTTTGTTTGCAATTTCCTAGTAAACAAAACAACACCTCTTCATATTTTTTTTTCATGTGTAAGCTTTTTCTAAAACAAGCTTCAATGCCGTATTCTTACAAATTGTCTCATGGGAAGAATTCTTTTTAAATCATGTTTTACCACCTTAATAAATCTAGTCTTAATTTTTTTGTTTGTGCAAATGCCAAAGATGTAAATACTTTGTTCCCATGAGATTAAAAAATCTCCCTGAGAACGTTCTCTCAAAAGTTTATAACAAGAATTAAAATCTTAATAATAAAATTAGGATATAACATCCTTCAGTGAACTTTATAAGAGTATTTTCAACATGCTTTTACACTAAAATATTTCAAGATCAGCATGATTAGTTGTGTTTTAGGTTAATGCAAGATAAAGTGTTTCATCAAAGGATTGACTATTTCATAATTAAGTTTCCATTGACCACAGGGGAAGTAGGGTTCATTTTGTAAAAATTATTGGCATGGATATTGTGCTGTAAGACCATGCATATATAAAAAGTACACCAACATAAGTTCTTTGTCTTTGAACACTGTACAATCAATATTCTATTACCACAATGCTGGTTTTGCTGTGTTGTAGCTAAATTAGAATGTCAGGTATAGAGACGTTTATATCAGATATTCAAGTAATAAGGATGATGCAAGAATTCTAATTATTTTGTCAACTAACATGCTTTTATTTCCCAACCAGTGGTTTTAAAAATAGCTCTCAATTTAACTATTGTTAAGATACTTATAAATATCTAAGAAACTTGCTATTTTGCATAAATGCCATTCTATGACAAAATGGTATCATAGTAGAAATGTTCCTGACATTTTCTAGAGTTAATATCCAATGAGTGTTGTCCATTTGTTGTAAATGTAAAACCTTTAAAGTATGGAGATATAAATAAATTACTTCAAAAAATGTGACTAGAAGCTGGAAGTTGGAAATGGTGGCACATGCCACTAATCCCACAGAACTTGGGAGGCAGAGACAGGTGGATCTCTGTGAGATCAAGGCCAGCCTGGTCTATATAGTGGGTTCCAAGCCAGCTGAGATTACAGGGAAACCCTGTCTCAAAAAGACCAAAAAAGTGAATGGAATGTATAAATGATACTGAAATACTTATAAGGTTATATGGCAAGTTTGAAGCATCTAAAGTACAGGCTATATGTATAATCTTTTACCTGGAAATTTACCAGGATAGAGAAGAAACAGCCTATGTATGTGAGCACAGTGGGCATTACGTAACACCTTGAACAGTTCACCTACATAAGGATAGCCAAGCAGCCTTATATCATTTTGTTATTTCTAGTAAAATAAAATCCCAACTAACTAATGGTGCAGGTAACCTTATAATGAAATGTGTGTTGTTTACTTTTATTCACAGGAAAAACATTTGTATACATTTTCTGATTCTTTTTCTAGTATATACAGATACGTCTTAAAATTCTCCTTAAGTTTTATAAGATTTCACTTTTTTTATTGGTTCTTTGTGCACTTCATACATCATTTTCCAATTCAGATCAGGCATATTTCCCTTTCCCTTCCCCCCTACCCCCACCCCATCCCAGATCATGCGTTTTGCCATAACTGTCCTGCATCTTTCTCTCAGTTTTTTTTTTCATTTTTTAGCTATAAGTGATGATCCATGAGTACAAGCATCCTTCATATGGGAAACATTTGCAGGCGTTGTGCCCAAATCCCCACAGCCCCCACCCTCCAGCAGGGGGTGAGGGGTTGTATGTTCAATCAAGTTGATTCAAATGGTGTGTCCAGACTACATTGCTGTAGTTTCACCATTCAACCCAAACATAGCCCTTACATTCTACCATGCCCCCTCTTCCGCAGATTGTTCCCTAGGCTTAGGAAAGGGGCACAGGTGGATGAGAAGCAAAACAGTCACTCTCTCTGGAGCTTTTTCTTGGACTCTGGTCAATTCTGGGTGTTTCCTTTCATGGGCTGACAGTTTGTCCAGGATAACCTTTCCATCCTACTAATGAAGCACACGCAAATAGATATATAGGTATTTAAACAGCACTAATAGTTATGGTTTGTTACTTTGGTATAGACACACATATGTTTGGTGATATGTTAATCCATGAATTACATTTTTTCCTGTTAAATATGACAGGGTCTTACTGTGGCTTATAACATCTCCTAACCTGTAGAGGATGTAAGCTTGTGGCCAGCCATGGTGTATTCCTCCAAGGAGAGAGCCAATAGCCAATTAGTTTGGGATATACAGGCATATGGCTGTCCTCTGCTGCCACAGTTTTCCAGGCAGGTGAGGTGTAGCTGGTGCTGACGGTGGAGTCTTGCTTGACTCAGGGAGACCCATGTTTGCTTTATTGGTTTAGTGGCCTTTGGTAACATTCTCTGGTATTCCAGAGGCCATCTGTACACTTGCATGTGTGGGTCTCATACATCTTTCCCATGTTAACGTCAGGTCTTCGGCAGCAGGGCCTATTCCTCTCTTCTTGCAGGTATCCCAGTTTAGAGGCAAGGAAGCCTTTACCTTTTGTGTGGGCCTTGGGTCCCCTGGCCAACATCTCCCTGGTTGAATAATCCATTCTGATCAGAGCTCTCCTGATTAATATATTTTCTTTAGTGCATAGCTTAAGGACTTTAGTATTATATTTGGTTCTGAACAGAGAATAATCCTTTTCACAGTTCTTATGTCTATGTCAATTCAAGAAGGCAGTTTTACCGGTTTTATAAGAATTCCCTCTATAATAGTTGTCTTCAATTTACAGTTGGGGAGTGACCTCATCATCATCATATTTCTCCTTTTTCTATGGGGGGAAGGCAAGAAAGTCTCTCATATCAAAACCTTTGCGCACCTAAGGTAAGTTTATTAGGACTCATTATTAATAGTTGTTACAAGTAGGATCCACAGAGGGGTTGATGTTTATAGCAATCTGAGGGTTTTTCTTTCTTCGATGTTTCAGACAGTTCAACCTTTCAGTTGCCACTTTCTGGTACATCCTACTCATGCAAAGCTGTATCTTTTCTTTCAGCCATTAAGTTGGTGACATTTGTCTTGTTGGGACCCACAATCTTTTCCTGTAGTTGTTTTAGGATTTGAATTGCAAGGTTTTTGACAAAAAGGTTTCATGCTATCTGTATCCCCCCTCCCTTTTTTAACCCATGAATCCAGAAGACAGTTGTATTATATGTAACTATAGGTGGATCAAGGCACAGATTTCATCAAATTCACCCATGTTGTTTGGGACTATATATGATAACTTGGGAAGCAAACTTAAATTTTTAGTTAAATCATCTTAAAGGGAATGCTACAAGTGTACTGTACAACAGAGAAATTATAGAGACATTTGTATGTGCCATTCCCAAGTTATTGCTCTACACAATTTTATGTAAATAAATGGACAACAGCGATTTATATCTCCGTTTAACTCAGATGCATTACCGTTTTTATCAGAGTCTGTAAACCAATGTTGTTTAATATACACATATTACTTTTACTAAGTCCTAAGAGACCATGTTTCCTGTAGACAGTGTCTAGGCAAAAACTGGGTACTTGTTGAAATCACATCAATTATATATGCATTAGTCAATATATACACCCGTGTCCCTCTCCCACCCCTCCCCCTTCCCAATTCAACATTTCCGTCCGTTTTCTGATGCAGTTTTCTGTTGTTGTTCTTTTACTATATCCCTCTCCACGAGAAATATTTATATCTGGTTATTGTGGTACTAGCATCCACATATGAGGGACACCATTTGTCGTTTGTTTTTCTGGGGACTGTGTTACTTCCACTTAACATATGTCTTCTGCTCCATCCATTTACCTGCAAAATTCATGATGTTGTCCCTCTTTACTGCTGCATAGAACTCCATTGTATACATGTACCACATTTTTCTATCCACTCGTCAGTTGAGGGGCACCTGGGCTGGTTCCAGCTTTTGCTATTGTGAACAGAGCTGCCATAAACATAGCTGTGCCTGTATCTTTGCAGTAAAGTAGTGTTCTGTGGTATATACCCAGGAGTGGTATGACTGGGTCAATGGATGCTCATTTTGAGTCTTCCAGGGTTCTACACAATGCTTTCCATAGTGGCGTAAAGTTTACATCCCACAGCAAAGGATGAGTGTTCCCCTTTCCCCAAACCTCTCCAGCACTTGGTTCATTCGTGTTCCTGATCCTCCAGTCTTATTGGTGGTAAGGTGATATCTCAAAGTGGTTTTAATTGCATTTCCTTAATTATCACGATGTTGAACACTTCTTAAGATGTTTCTCGGCCATCCCTAATTCCTCCTCTGTGAGTCTCTATTCATTCTTTGTCCATATTTGAGTGATTCATTTGTTTTCTTTCTTCTTTGTTTTTTGAGTAGCTCTGTTACTCTGGAAAATTAATGCTTGCAGATGTTCTGCAGTGGTGGTTTCCTCCCACTTGGGTGGTGTTTTCTCTCACTTCCTTTAGTTTGTTTCTCTTTTATGATTACGAAACTTTGGTTTTAATGAGGTCCACTTTGTCAATTGGTCGATCTTATTTCTTGTGGCAGCTGCTGTCTGATTTTAGGAAGTCCTTTTCCTAACTCCTATGTCTTGTAGTCTGCTGCCAAGTTTTTCTTCTATTACATCCAGAGTTTGGGGTTTCAGTTGCAGGAGTTTGGTCAATTGGAGTGTGAACTTTTGTACAGGTTGAGAGGTAGAAGGGTTAATTTATTCTTCTACAAGTGTGATACAGTAAATTTTTGCAAACACCACTTGCTGAGAGGCCTGTCTTTTCTCCATGGGTCTTATTGGCATCATTTGTCAAATATGAGGTGGCTGACTGAAATGTATTGAGATCAGGTTTGGGTTTTCAGTTTTATTCCATTGGTCCCCTGGTCTGTTTTTGTGCCAGTACAAGCTGTTTTTATGACCTATAGCCTCTAGTATCGTTTGATGTCTGTTATAGCAATCCCCCTGTATTGCTCTTTTCACTCAGGTTGCTTTGTCTATTCGCGGCCTTTTGTTTTTCCAATGAAATGAGGATTTTTTTTCCAAGCCTGTGAAGAAACTCTTGGGGATTTTGATTGGGATTGCATTAAATCTGTACACTAGTTTGGGTAGGATGGACATTTTTACTATATTTATTTTCCCAATCCATGAGCATGGGAGGTTTGTCCATCTTCTGATGTCTTCCTCAATTTCTTTTTCAGGGGTTTAAAATTTTTGTTGTAGAGATCCTTGGTGTCTTTGGTTAGGTTTGTTCCTAGGTCTTAAAATTCTGCTTAAGTTTTATAAGATTTCATTTCTTAAAACTAAAAAAAAAAAAACGCCAGGCTTGGTGGTATATGCCTTTAATCCCAGCTCATGGGAGACAGAGTCAGGTGGATCTCTATGAGTTCAAGGCCAGCCTGTTCTCCATAGAGAGTTCCAGGCCAGCTGGGGCTACAGGGAGACACTGTCTCAAACAGAAATTTCATAGCTGGGTGTGGTGGCACACCCCTTTAATCTCAGCACTCAGGAGGCAGAAGCAGGTGATCTCTGTGAATTCAAGTCCAGCCTAGACTACAAAGCGAGCTCCAGGCCAGCTGGGACTAAAGGGAGACCCTTTCTCAAAAATACCAAAAAAAGAGAGAAATTTTATTTTATGTATATGAGAGTATTGCCTGGCTAAGTGTATCTGTGTTGTGCAGTGCCCATAGAGGACAGAGGAGGGCATCAGATCCCCTCAAACTGGAGTTACAGATGGTTATAAGGTGCCACGTGGGTGCTGGGATCTGAACCCAGGTCTTCTGAAAGAATAGTCAGTGTTCTTAACCATTGAGCCATCTCTCCAGCCCCTAAATTTCATTTTTTAAGTTTCTTGCCTGATTGTAGAATAACTTAGAAATGACAACTTGTGCATTTGTTTCTGAAACACAGGAGCAAGGTAGATCAAGAATAACAGATGTGACATGTAGTTGCCCAGTGGTAAAGTAGCATGCCTCATTTTCTTTTCATTGTAAAGCATGATGGCTTTAGTGAGGGCTGAGGAGTGACAAACTGGCTGTAAAAACGGACAAGACATTTGAAATAGTTTTTATTTTTTAATATAAAATTTGGTTATAAGAGTTTCTTGGTTAGGATAAACTTATGCCAATTTCCTTCTGCATAGAACACACACATACATATAATTTTGCCTTGTTGGTTCTGAAGATTGTTCAAGGAGGACTCTTTAACACAATTATGTGGGAAAGTGGCCAGTTGTTTACCAGGTACCACAGCCACCCCCTGAAGTTAATGTTCTAACTTTCTTTTCCCTCCTCTTTTTCCTCCTCCCCCTTTTCCCCCTCATCTCCTCTCCTTTCTTTTCCCTTCTCTTCTTCTCCTTTCATTTTCTTTTTTTCTCTTTTTTGTCTTTTATGACTACAAAGAGTAGAGATTTGAGTTGTCTCCACAGATGACACAGGCCATAGTGAAACAATATATGACAAGACTCTAGGGAAAGCCCAGCAACCTGTCCATCTCTAAAAACGAGGCACCATGAAGACGGGGATTGTGAGCTAACACAAAAATAAATTATAGAGAAACAAAGATACATGCACTGTGTACACAGCTAAATTCTGTGACTAGGATCTAAGCCAAACAAATATCATAAAATGGGAGTTCTGTGTCTGCTCAACATACTCCCCACAGAGAGGACCATCTATCATGTTAAGCAAAGTGTTAAGCATTCATTTAATCTATGAGAACTCATATGAGCCTTGAATGGTCTGTATATATTATTAACTTTCAATGGGACATACTCTTTTACTTTCAATTAGTAAATTTATTTGTCTGCTTAATAATGGTTATCTGTTTTCCATTTAAAAATCCAGAGTATGCACACCTTTTTTATGGCAGTATTCCAAAAAATATTCTTATTTTTAGTTCCAAAGTTCCCAAGTTCCCAGGATATCAATTAACTCTCAATTAACTCTTTAATATAATAGTCCTCTCAAAACTCAGCAATATATATATATATATAATGTTAATATAACAAAAACACTTTATTATTATGGTATAGGATGTAGATGGTATCAATATTAGATTAATGTCAAAGTTGTTGATTTTTTTGTAAGGGCTAAATAAATATATATTTTACAAAAATAAACAATGATCAGGTTCATATCTGGTGAGGTGAAAATACCCTGGGCTAAGTGGTGGCATACACAGTAGAGTGAAAGCCATTGACAGGTCACAGAAACTACTGGTCCATGTAGAACTGTGATCTTATATCCTGACAGACTTTGTCTTTGAGGCTCTAATAACATGACTGAGTCACACAAATGCTAAAAAATCTCTATATCAGGAGGCTGCTGTGGAGCTTGGCCTATGTGGAATTTGATTAATTTTTCAATGTGGTTTCCTTTAATAACTAAATATTAGACTAAAAAATAGACCTTTTAAACACATTGGATATCTTTGAATATATATAGTTCTGCTTTGTAGCAATAGGAATCAAAATACTTGGTATAGGACCTTTTCATTTTCTTTTCCTCTTGAACAATGTCAAAACAGTCTCCAACATTAACATTTTCACCCTTCAACTGCCTGGGGGAACACAAGTTCCAGGTCAGTACGAACAGAGAGAGGAAGGAGGAGAAGGGTGAGAAAAGCTAAAAACATCAGCAGTTTATAATACTTGAAATGTTTGGGCTGCTCAAGCGATGGCCATGTAAGTGAAGTGTTTTCCATGCAAACATGAATGAGAACATGAGTTTGGATCCCTAGCACTCGTGGAGAAAGCCAGGCATCATGCAGACCTGAACTCCTAGAGTTGGGGAGGTAGAGCTAAGAGGATCTCTGGGGTTTATTGGCCAGCTCATACTGCAGAAATAAGTGAGTTTCAAGTTCCATGGAGGACCTTGTCTCAAAAAACAAGCAGAAGCATAACAGTGGAAGATACCAACATTAATCTCTGGCCCTAGAAATACATATATACTCACACACCCACAAATATATTATACACATGCACTGTCTCCATCCTCACACAAATTGCCAGCTAGGATTGACTTATGACACCTACCATTTCCTCCTACCATGTAAAAACTACCTCCAGTTTCTTCAGGAAGAAAGAGGAGTAAAGTCTGTCAGCAGGGTTGCCTTGCCCATTCTAAGTGACCTAAGTTTTAACATTTGAGATATATAGAACCACATACAACAGAGTGCAAAACTGTTCTCAGTCTGAACCAAACCTCTGTTTGTGGGGATTGCATAAGAGCAAACAGGTGGGTTTCCTCTCCAGATCCAGCTGTTGGGATCCCTCCAGCTGTTCTGCTATAAATTAAATTAGTACTTTCAGGTAGGAAAAAGGTTGTGTTGGAGTTCTTCTTTATGATAAATTACTTAGGGGATTTGTTCTGTGAGAAAGCTTAATTATTTTTCCTGAAAGTTTCTTTCTAGCACTCTATCGCCAGGGAGAGAACTTTAGGAAGGAAGGAAGACTTTGTGGGAGATCACATAGATCTTTTAGGTACACAGAATGAATGTGAAATAGCTCAACAAAAACTACCTTTTCCCTCCCACCAAAGAGTACAGATTTTGTTTAAACTTTTACAGGGATAACTAGTGATGTCCATGCAAACATCTTTGGGTCTCTGACTGGACTTCTTTGCTGAGGGAGAAGTTTATTTAGCTGAGAGAGTATAAGAGAGGGAAGTCTTGTTCATGGTGCTTTCTCTCATACCTGCACTCTCTGCTGTGAAGGCCTAGTTTCTAGACTTGGAGAAGGAAGGAGAGGACCATTTACTGCCTCTTTTATGAGCATTTCTCTGAGGCCTTGATGTATTATGCTCTACTGGCTTGCATGGCTGAGTACAGGTGGATGAGCTAGTGAGGTGAAAGGAATGAACACAATATTGAGGTGACTGTTTCTTCTATCATGAAGCCTTTGAAGAGATTTTACTCTTTTCCTCTTGGAAAACTGGATTGCCTATTCAGGGATTGATCTCAGTGGCCCGTACATTCAGAGGAGCTACGTAGTGGCGTGGTACCCAATAGTCAGTGCCACACATGAGATAAGGGGTAACATGGGGGAAGAGGATCAATGGTATTTCAAAAGGTAAGATTTATTGTGCCGGAATTTAAGAAGTTAGTCCATTTCAATTTTCTCTTAGCTTCAAAGATGACCAAGTACAATCAAATGACTGGGCTGAACAGGATGAACTGTCAGGCATCCCTTCCCAAAACCAGGATGCTTTGATCCTAAGCATCACTAGGAAGTGAATTTACATGATTCCTCAAATAACTAGAGTGATTATGCAGTGTAGGTAAAACATATGTGTATTTTCATGTCAGCTGTAAAGAAATATGCGCATCCAATTTGTAATAAATTTAGCAGTAGAGTGGCTTCTATTCAAGAGGACCAGACAAAGTCCTCTCTAGAAACAGTGATATCTATTAAGTGGGCTCTCTCTACCATATCTTTCTTTTCCTCTCCTCTTCTCTTTTTCTTTCCTCCACTCCTTCCTCTCTCTTTTCCTTCTTTCCTGTCTTCCTTCCTCCCCTTCTCAGCTTTCTTTCTCTCTCTCCCTCTCCTTATTCCTTCTTCCCTCATTCCCTCCCTCTCTCCCTCACTTCCTTTCTTTCTAGACACATTGTTACTATGTAGCCAGGCTGACCTCAAACTGGCAATCTTCTCAAATACTGGGATTATAGACATGTGGCACCATTCCCAGTTCCATTTTGCTTTCAGTGGACTAACTTGTTTTGCTTTGGAATAAACCTAGGAGGTAGGCACTACTTTTCCTATTTTTTGAGACAGGATCTCACTGTGCAGCCCTGAATGGCCAGGAACTTACTATGCAGATCAGATGGGCTTTTAACTCACAGAGATCTGCCTGCCTCTGCCTCTTGTCTTTGACTAAACCAAGATTCAAACCAGTTTAGTTTAAGTATTTGACCACTGTGCCTTATAGATATTTTTATATCAGTTCATTGTTACAGAGCTCTGTACCTTGTCAAGAACGATCCTCCCTTTAGTGGTGGCTGGCAGGGCCATTGAATCTCTGTATAGGGTAACTCCACTTAAGCTCTTTTTTTTTTTTCCACCAATGTTTTATTGAAGCTCTGTGCATTTTATATAAGAGTACATTACAAATCAAATCTAGACCCGTTATTCCCTCCCTACCCCCCGCACCCCACCAGAGCTCATGCATTCTGCCAAACGTGTTTTTCATCTTTTTCTGTCTCTCTCAAAATTCTCAATGCAGAAGTTTACTGTTTCGAGCAGAAGTTCACCGTTTCAGTCAGTTCTTTGACTCAGTCTTTTATGTTGTTGTTATTGTTGTTGTTGTTGTTATTCCTTCCAATATGCATCACTCCCAAATTCTTGGACGAAAGCTCAAGCAGCCCTGCACAAGAAATACTTACAACTAGGTAATTGGCGCTAGCATCCACAGATGAGGGATACATTCGTCGTTTGTTTTTCTGGGACTGTGTTACTTCACTTAACATAATATCTTCTAGTTCCATCCATTTACCTGCAAAGTTCATGATGTCATCTTTCTTTACTGCTGCATAGATAGAATTCCATTGTGTAGATGTACCACATTTTCTCTATACACTCGTCAGTTGAGGGGCACTTGGGTTGGTTCCAACTTTTAGGTATTGTGAAGAGAGCTGCAACAAACATGGCTGTGCATGTAAGCTCTTTTTGTAATGCATGTGTTTATACTTTAAGAAGCTTCTTTAATTAGGCTTCCACATGACTGTTTCAACAGGCTTTTAGTGTTAGTTGTTCGTCCCCGTGATCCTTTCTCTGCTCTGCCCTCCTGTTGTTCAGTCCATTTAACTCGTCCTATTCCACGAGATTCCCCTTCCTTCTTTCTATTACTGCATCCTCCCATGGACCCCCATTCCCCCATGGGCCCTTACTAGTTTCCTGACCTTGATATATATTTTCCAATTGAAATACACCTTCCTAAATGTTTAAAGCTATCATCCACTTATGAGAAAGAACACGTGGCATTTATTTTTCTGGGTCTGGGTTACCTCTCTCAGGATGGCTTTTTCCAATTCCATCTATTCAAATAAAAAAGTCAGCACATGGAATGGATTCCCTCTTTTGGGGTTGTTGGCTGGGGGTAGGGGGAATCCAATATACTCTCAAACAATACTACCTGTTGCTATTGCTATTGGTTACCCCCATAGAACTTGACAGTAAGAACACATACATGAGTTATAGAATGAAGAAGGAGAAATCAAGCTGGTGTTGAGCTCAAAGCTTCATCTCTACTAGCTAGCTTTTATAGTGCTGGAAGGTGCTAAACATGCTACCAGAAGATAATAGTAATCACTAACCTTGTGCAGCTGTGAACGCTGTGAGTCACAATAACAACTGGCTTGGCAAGATATGCCCACTAGCACAACAGCGGCGCAAATGCTATAGGAGTAAGCAACTATTTTCTGTTTGGATTTAAGGCCCAATGTCGTGAGAAGGAGCCCATACCTGGCATATATTAGACCTAATAACCTGTGGCCAGACAGATCACAGGCCATAGGGGAGAACCTACTGCTAATATTCTATTAAATGAACACAAGATTAAATCAATTCCTAATGACTTATTGTTATACCCAGAGATTAGTGTGTCTCTCAACTCTCACCAGAAATTCTTCTTCCAGCAGATGACAATTAACACAGAGACCCACAACTGTTCACTATGCAGAGAATAAGAGACTATCGAGTGCCTAGCTTTGAATGGAACACCTATATCACAACCTTTTTCCAAGGCACAGGGATCATTGTGGAGTCTGGGGAGAAAAGATTTTAAGAGCCAGAGGTGGCGGATGAGTGCAAGGAGACAGTGTTTTCCAAACTGTAGTGGAGTCATTTATATGAACTCACAGCAACTATGACAGTGTAGACAAGACCTGTGCAACTTCAAGTCAGGAGAATCCCAGCAGGGAAAGAGCGGGGTTTGGGGGAAGGGGAAGATGGTCAAGAAGCCCCAACCCTAGCTGAGGAGTTAGCAGCTGGTAGCTGCTGGGAGATGGAGTCAGGTTTCTTAAGGGTGTGATGGTGGATAGGTTGACTAATGACCCCACACTGAAGAACATTTTGGGGACAGAAATGGAACTCCATATGCCTTAACAAAATAATAGAGGATATGAAGGCAGATATGGGACAGTAATGTGGGGATAGACACAGGGAAGGATGTTTGCTTATGACCAAATATATTGTATGAGATGCTCAAAAATCAATAAAATATTGAAAAGAAATTATCCCTAATTTACAGATTACAAAACAGAACCTCAAAGATGTTCATCAATGTGCCTAAGAGCACTGATATACTTTCAGTGGATTCAACAATTCATCAATAGGATGTTTGAATTAAAAAGTAATTCTATGTACCATGGCATATAACATCAAGAATAGTAAAGTGATAAAGCATTTTGACCTACTGCATTAAATGTGTTTAGCACACTATTAGGAAATAACCAGACATTTTGATAAATATAATATTAAGTAATCATTGTAATTATGTTTCTAGAAAGATTTATTTACTATTTGTATTTTTTGTCTTTGTGTAGTGTGCCTGCATGTTTATGTACACTACATGTGTGCAGGTGTCTGTGGAGGCCAGAGTGTTCTGGATCTTCTGGAACTGGAGTTACAGGCAGTTGTGAGCTGCCATGTATGAGTATTGGGTCCTCTGCAAAAGCATTAAGTGCTCTTCACCACTGAGCCATCTCTCCAGACCCAACTGTAATTATGCTTATAGAGTATTTTATAAATGATATGTAGAATGTCTAGGTTATAATGATATATTTTAAAATCATTATGTAAAATCAGATAGTTATATTTTATAATATATATTTTGTATTATATACTATGTATAAATATAATATGTATTTAATATTTATTATATATTTGAAAATATAAATATTTTCAAAAGGCAGCAGAAAAAAGAATAGCTAAAATTTGGATGATTAGATTATGTAAAATTTTAATTTTCTTCTTAGTTTTCTATGTTATTAGAAAATGTGTTTTTAAAATGTGCAATTAAGGTTGGGTACAGCTTTTAATATTTGATTCAGTATAAATTTATCACAAAATATATTTGATCCTTGATTGGTGATGTAGCTCATTTGGTAGAGTGCTTGCCTGGCACGCACAAATCTCTAGTTTCAATCCCCAGCACTGTATAATGATGGCGTGGTGATACAGGACTATAACCTCAGCATTCTGGAAGTAAAGGCATTCTTTTTTTTTTTTTTTTCTAGGAATCCAATTTTATTGCTAAGTAAAAGTAATTATAAATCCTGTTACATATATGAAATATATATGCATACATATCACACATATGGTGTATTGTTCTAAATATCAGGGCATACATCTATGTCTCAGGAATTCCAATCTCAAATCACCTATATATATGTCATTGTTCTGTTCTGCAGCACCCAGAAAAGAGCCTAACTGGGTTCAGGCACCCACGGCTGTGCCTGGTCGTTGGTCCTGGGGCTCACACGTAGCCTGTTTTCTCTCCCTCTACATGGTCAGCAGTCAGTATGAACTTGACAGCAGCATCTTTCTCCCAGCCCCTGCGCATCCTGAGCAGTCTGAGACTGACGCAGGGCAGGAGGAGAACAATCTTGGCCCGGATGATGACACAGGGCAGGAGCAGCATGTGCGTGAAGGTGGGCTGCAGGTAGACTTGTAGCTGCTCTTCTGGAAGGCACAGGTCCAGCCGTAGGTGAGCGTGTGCAGGGTGCTCAGCCTCAGCGCCAAGAAGCCCAGTGTAGACTGCACAAAGCTGAACTCTCTCCAATTGAGTGAGTTTGCAGTGGATGGCAGCGAGGTGACATCCAGGAGAGACAGCAAGCCGAGGGCCAGCAATTCCAGGGAGAGATAGATCTCCATGCGCCATATTTCCTCCTCTTCCCATATGTGGCTCTTGTTGGCCAGGACCTGCTTCAAAGCCTTGTTGACCAGTTCGTAGCTGTGGGAGAGACACAGTGGCAAACAGAAGCTGCAGAGCGCATGCATCACCGCGCAGAAGAAACTGAGCAGCCAGATCTGCTTCCGATGCTGCAGCCAGTGGTCCAGCCAGTCTGGGAAGCGTTGGTACTTCATCCCTCTCCAAAGCTGCAGAGCAGCAGGCAGTATGCCAGGCAGGTAGACTAGTGTTGACACCTCAGCGCGGTGTTGACCACAGACAGGCATCTTATAGAACACGTTCTTGTTCTCCTGCCCATATGGATGCAGTACGTCCCGGATGAAGTTGTAGATGTAAAAGCACACAAACAACCCCAGTGCCAGGAGGGTGGGCACCTTCCAGGATGGGAAGAGACGCAGGGGCATGGCCTCCACCTCCCGGGTGAAGACCAGGGATCCCATATCCAAGGGCATGAAACCCATGGCATGTGCCATCTCTGAGATGGTGCGCTTGGCTTCCGGATGGTCACTGCAGATAGGCACCTGCCTGTTTCCATCCCTTGGGCCAACCTGCAGGGTCCATGCAGAAACGACGTTGGAGGCCTTGACCACGGTGCAGGTGGGGAAGAGCGAGGCCAGGTACTCAGCGTTAGACTGTTGGTACCGAAGGTGCTCCTGCTTTGTGGGGTTGCTCACGTCCACTAGGATCTTGTCAGCCAGCTGGTCACTGAGCCCGCACAGCGAAGAGTAGTGTTCCTGGAATACCGCTACAAAGATGACTTCCACAGAGCTCACCGCCTCTTCCTGGAAAGTCACTCGGGCCAAGGAAGGGAAGAGCCCAGCGGTGCGCTTGGGGTTACGACTCCCCACTACCACGCTGAAGCTAGAGCCCACCAGACGTATAGCCAGGGAGTGGGCCAAGTCTCCACTTCCCAGGATGCCCACTTTGGGGGCCTCGTTGGAGACCTCAGCCAAACTGCCATTGCTGTCCACCAGGTGGCGACTGATCAGCGTAGTTCATCTCCCCTGACATTGCAGTGGAGGGTAGAGTCAGGGTAGTCCAACAACAGCCAGGTAGTTAGCTGCTCAGTCCACGAAGCTGGATGTCTCAGTAGTCCCAATCCGGTGCTGAAGGCCTGATGGGTCCCAAGAGATCTGCCGGTCTTCAGTCTACGCTGATCACAGCAGCAAGATGAGCTCAGTAGTCAGAGAGAAGGTAAGCAGTAAAAAAGTGACAAACTCCCTTCTGACTTGGCCTTTCCTACCGGCTGCCATCAGAAGGTAACGCCCACATTTAGGGTGGGTCATCCGGCTTGAGATAATCCAATCTGAAGATCTCTTTCTCATTTTAGTTAATCCCCAATCCAGTCAAGGTGATGCCCAGAATTAACAGGATTAACCATCACACAGGGTCTTTCCTTCCAGTTGACCCAGCTTCTGTGCATCCTCCACAAAGCCCCGGGACCAGGTGAACGCCTGGACCAGCCTCCTGTTTGCTCAGTCTCAGGGTCAGGGTCAGGCTCTGTATCACTGCACTCCTTCCAGGGCCCAGGGGTTCACTGTGACCCCTGGTAGACAAGGAGCTAGACAGGAAAAAGAGGCCAACTGCAGGTGCATCTTCATGGCTGTATCTCCTGATGGTCAGATGGGTCATAGTGGTTAAACATCCGTGAAACTTCAATTAGACTGCTCCCCCTGGATCAGAACTCTGGACCTAGTCCAGAGTCCAAGCTCCCACACATGTGTACTAACAAAAGGTTTGTATCCTCAGAAAACCTGTTGTCATCATAGTATCACTTGCATGGTGTTTTTTTTTTTTTTTTTTTTTTTTGTTGTTGTTTTGAGACAGGGTTTCCCTGTAGCTCCAGCTGCCCTGGCACTCACTACACAGACCAGGCTGGACTTGAACTCACAAAGTTCCACCTGCCTCTGCCTAGCAAGTGAGTGCTAGGATTAAAGGTGTGTGCCACCATGCCCAGTTGTGCATGATGGTTTTGATCACCCCATTTTGTGGCTTTTTCTAGAGAATCATGGGAAGAAAGTCCATAAATGGTCCACCAGGATTTAGGAGGAAAAAGGTCTACCAACTTCATGAATATGCCACACAACTCATAAATATTTAGAAATGTCTTTCAAATCCACAACACAGAACTACTAGGCTACTCCCCACCTTAAGTGTCTGCTTTGTTTAGTTTTGCTAAACAAACTTATGATTAAATTGCCCATGTTTCTTGACTGAATTCTTTCCTTCGAGAAGAACCAAGACATCTCCTACAGTGGCTAAATATCAACTTAATAAGGACCAGAATCACCTGGCAGACAAATCTCTGGGGATGTTGAGAATAAGAATTTCAATGTCATTCTAGTATATATACATTCTAGTATATATGAGGCCCTTTCAAAAATAAAATGAAATAATTGTTTCTTTCAATTATTTGAAAATGAAAATCTTATGAAAGATACAAGTCTTTCAAAACTGCCACCAAAATATTCCTTCTAAGTTTACTTAAATATAGTAAGTTGTTTAAATGTGCTCATTACAGTATTTTTTGGCAGTTAAATAGCAATTTAAATTTGGTATGTGACCCTTGAACTTTAATAACATTTTATCTATAGCTGAACAAGTGGAAAATGTACCTTTAGAGAGAGACTGTGTTGCATTCTTCCCTGTATAATTATACATATTGATTTGCTTCAGCAAATACTGAAGAAGATGGTCACTCCAATGACCTTGCCCTGCACCTGCACCCAAGTCACAAAACCAAACCATAGGAAACATTTCCAGTATCAGCCAGTCAGTTGGTAGTTTTCCTTTACATTTCTATTTTTTTTTTTTTGTGATTTGGGGAAGATCACTTGCTTTTGAAAGTTTTATGTGAGCATGGAGCTTGCTTGCTTGAAGGATAATACATATATTATTAGGAACATTGAACACTTCCAGTTTAGAATTGGGAAGAAAGTCTTGGTGCCAAACAATCAAAGGCATAGAGGACATAATTTCTGTCCTGTGTGAATCTCAGGGGATGTGTCTGGAGGAATGCTCACGTGAAGTGGAGAAGACAGACAGGCACAATGGGGCTGATGAATGCCAGCAGCACCTCTGCTACCTGAGTACTTATCATACTGCATTTCAGCACATTACCTGGAATTTTACAAACAGTTTTTTAATTGCCTGTAGACTGTTGCTGGAAATGAGTCATATGGCATCTGGGGCCATACCTCTAGGGCTTTGAAACAAACCGCTATCAGTCATGAGCAATAGGATGAGTTATAAAACCACATCTGGAGAATTACATTTCAAAAAGAGTCACCCTTTCTGTTTTTATATAGCCAGGTGCTGAGCCAGGTGCTTTACATAAATTATCCCATTTGTTTTCTCTGACAGTATGATATGATAAGTACTGTGAATCCCATTTTATAGATGAAGGAACAGAGACTCAAATGGTCAAGTGGTTGCCTAGTGTTACTGTTTGACATAGTGTCACCTTCCCCTGCCCTTTCTCTTCTTCCATAGCACTAGAATCCAGGGCATGATATTTAAAGCAGAAAATGAAAGGGATTAAAGCAACAAACTCTTAGAGAGTAGTTACCAGATGGCTGTGAAGTAGAGGAATACTGACAACTTCAGTGGGAACATTTAGAGACATGTTACAGGACAAAGAAGTGAACACGTGATGTGATATGATGTGATGTGATGGTGTGTGTGCGTGTGTGGCTGCCGAGACAGAATGATATGGAAAAGAGTAGTCAGAATGGAAAGAAGTCCAGATGCTGTTAGGTAAAT
Source organism: Rhizomys pruinosus (assembly GCA_009823505.1). Classification (NCBI taxonomy): domain Eukaryota; kingdom Metazoa; phylum Chordata; class Mammalia; order Rodentia; family Spalacidae; genus Rhizomys; species Rhizomys pruinosus. Next base: position 709,046 of record VZQC01014000.1, on the reverse strand, counting down.
AGGCAGATCCAGGAAAATTATAGATGTGGCTTCAAGACCACTTTGCTAGCCTAATACCTTTTGATGGATGTAGTTTCAAGTGCATGCAGGTTTAAAATAATTTAGCCTTGATTGCCTGTGGATGGAATTCGAGTTTTTGGAAAGCAAAATGTATTTTCTTCCCTCCTGGGAGCTTGTGTACTGCATCAAATAGCCTAAATTAAAGGAATTGCATTGGCTTGGGTGTTGATAAAGTTACTATTTAAAGCAAACAGAAGACTTCAATTTTTCAGCAGAGGAAGGAATTGGATGATGGAAAATCGGTAAGCTGAGACACCTGCACAGAATCCTTGTTGAAGTTTAGAAAGGGAATGAGCTATGTACAACTTGTTTTGTGCTTTTTCCCCCCTCCCTGATAGATGGGAGATGTTAGTACCATAGTCTAGCAGAAACAGAGATGTGATGAATCGACCAAATGATACAGTAATTTCCATACAGTCTGGCTTCCAGGAAGGAAAGAGATATTTTACTGGGATTGTATAATGAGGTGATTCAGAGAAATAGATACCTAAATATGAGAGAAGGTTGGAGACCAAAGATCATTTCCATTTGGAGGCTCAAAAATAGGCAGAGACACGAGAGGCTCTGAGACAGCGGGAAAGCTAGTGTTCTGCTGTTCTTGAGAGGTGGTTGTTGAGATCCTTGGGCTTCTGAGAAGATGGGCTGAGGCTGTGTATGCCAAATTCAGAGGCAGCTGAGGGGAAGCAACCCTCTGCAGAATGCCTGTGGAATGAAGTCTGGAAGGTTCTTTGTGACTGGTAGCTGGTTCCAGGTGGGTTGGGCTAATGGAAATGTTATTAGTGAGAGGACTTCAGGAAGTTTAAGAGTATAGATCAGTGATTGCAGCTATTAAGCTGATTATAGAATGGGTGGGAAAATAAAGGAAACAAAACAGCTTTTTGAGAGTAATAGGTGCTCACAGCTCTGAAGTAGGTTATCAGGAGCTATCCTGGCATGCCTTGAGTAGTAAAATCAACATAACCAGTAGAGAGCTACAATCTGGAAGATCAAGAAAGAGAAGCCCTGGAGGTTCAGCCTCATTCTCAACGCTGACTTTGTTATCCAAGTGTTGCTGGAAGATAAAAATGTCTGGAGCCAGGAAATGTGCTCTGACTTCCAGAAAGTGCCTGGGAAGGAAATTAGATGAATCACTGTGGCTTGTTTACCACACCCAGAGCTGGAAGGGTCATGTGTTAGGAGGAGATCCATAGCTACTGGAGATGAGAGTTGCTTGTTTATCATTCTTCATTCAATTGTTTTTCTTGATAGGAACATTTTATGTAGATACATTCAGACCACAAACAGACTGAAGTATTATGTTTTATAACTTGTGTTATCAAATGATCAATTACACTTTTGCCACCTCTCTGGAAGAAAAAGTTTGCCATATTGATTTATTCGGGGAAGGTTATAGAAGGTAGAGGGCCAAGCTTTTTCTTAGAACCTTAACCTTGACCCCAAATGCTGTACCCTTGGCTATAATTCCAAGTACTGATTGCCTAGAAAGAGTGTGCGCTGAAACACATCATGGAAGCTGTGCGGCTCAGAAGCTGTGACGTCTTAGTGAAGGGAGGGAAACTACGAATGGAAGCACTTTCTTATTTTGGGCAATTTCTACATTGCAGTTTTCTTTGGTAGTAGTGTTTTAGATTTTATGTTACACACACTGATTAGACTGATATTTGTGTAGATACTCCTGGGTGAAAGTAAAAGGGCTTTATTATTTAGAGTTCTCTGAGTTCTCTAATTTGTTCTCTCCTCTCTCTCTCTCTCTCTCTCTCTCTCTCTCTCTCTCTCTCTCTCTCTCTCTCTGAGTCATTTCCTAGAAGACCAGTTGTTCACAGGGGAAGATGGTCCACCCACTGCAGACATCTAAACTGCACTTCCCTGAACAGGACCAGCAAGCTCAGGGAGAGGGCAATGAGGACATGGCTAATGTCACAGTCTTGGTGCACTCAAGAGAAAGATTTTTTTCTTCTGCCTGTCAGACCCGTCTACCTCAGAGCTATGTTTCAGAGCTTAGCTGTCACAAACTTCTCCCTTCTAGCAGTCCTCAAGTTCTTTCATTTGAATAACCTCAAAATGGTTTTCAAAATTTATAAACTCTATCATGACTTCTTACATTATTTTTTAAGTTATTATCCTAACTTTAATAATTGCAATGGCAATAATTTCTGGCACATGAAAACTGATAACAAAGAAACAAAGTATTTTAAAATATGTCTAATAGATCTCAATATGATTGTGATTTGACCTTGCTGTTATCCAATTAAAATACTAGTGAATTCTTTAATGATAATTTATAATATTTTTCATTGTAAATTTTCTGAATTTCTCCCAATTGATGTTAACACTTTCTTGGTTAAAAATATGTAGTATTTGCTGGGCATGGTGGTGTACGACTTTAATACCAGCCCTTGTGAGGCAGAGGCAGTTGGATCTTTGTGAGTTCAAGGCCAGCCTGAACTATGTAGTGAGTTGCAGGACAGCTAGAGCTACAGGGAGACCCTGTCTCAAAAAGACCCTCCCAAAATATACTATTTAGGCTATTATTTTACAATGTTATTATAAGCATATGCTTTATGGACAAAATCATTTGTAGTAAAATATAAACATTAAAATTTGTTTTTCCAGCCAGGCGTGGTGGTGCACGCCTTTAATCCTAGCACTTGGGAGGCAGAGGCAGTCGGATCTTTGTGAGTTCAAGGCCAGCTTGGTCTACAGAGTGAATTCCAGGACAACTGGGGCTACAGGGAGACCCTGTATAAATAAAAACAATTGTTTTTCCTATGATTTTAAATCTTGAGTTAAAATCTTTGTCTGGATTCAATATAGATGTAAAATGCCCTCACTGAATGAGTTGGGAGGTGGTCTCTTGTCTACATCTTGGAAGGATATACCATTATCTATCCAAATAGTGGATCTATGTAGAGTGCTTACGACCTCACCTGTGGAACAGGCTTAAGCTGTTCACACACTTTTAATCCTAGCACTCCGGAGGCAGGGAGATCTCCATGAGTTCAAGGCCAGCCTGGCCTTCGGAGTGAGTTCCAGGACAGCAGTGGTGGCCCACGCCTTTAATCCCAGTCTTGGGCTCAAACTCTCTCTGGGTGTGGTGGCACATGCCTTTAATCCCAGTCTTGGGCTCAAACTCTCTCTGGGTGTGGTGGCCCACCCCTTTAATCCCAGTCTTGGGATCAAACTCTCTCTGGGTGTGGTGGCCCACCCCTTTAATCCCAGTCTTGGGATCAAACTCTCTCTGGGTGTGGTGGCCCACGCCTTTAATCCCTGGCCACATATATATATACACACCTGCCTTCTCCTAAATAAATGAGTCTGCAGCAGCTCTCAGTCTGCTTGGGTTCACCCCACTCCCGGTGTCTGGTGTCTGGTGTCTGGTGTCTGGTGTCTGGTGTCTGGTGTCTGTGTGTTGACTCCGGTCCTTCACCCCCACTCCTAGGTGGTGACCCAACCCCTCCAGCTGGACTTGGGGAGGTTGCAACAGAACTAAGGCAGCAATTTGTTATTTGTTCTCCTGTCTTGGATTTGACTATGTGTTCTTAGATTATCTTTCAGTAGTTGTCTTATGGTTTATGAAATACATGATCAGTATTTCATAATCTACTGTAGAATAATTATGCAACTTGAAATGAGAAACTTACACCTAGGTGCTGGGAAGCTGGCTCAGTGGTAAAGCATTTCTGTGCAAGTGTGAAGACTAGAGTTTGGATCCCTGGCACCCACATAAATGATCTGTAGTGGGTGTGGATGCCTGCCTGTAATTCCACCAGCAGCAACCTGTAATTACATCCCTTGGGATGCAGTGACAGCGATTGCTCAGTAGACTGGGTAGCTAGACTGGTTGAATTGGTGAGCTCTGGGGCCAAGTGAGAGAAACTGAGAAAGAGACTGACGTCAACCTGAGACCTCCACATGTGCATCCTCTCACACCCCCCACATGAACACACATGCACATCACACAGACACACAGACACAGACACACAGACACAGACAGACAGACAGACAGACACACACACACACATATATTTACTCAAAGGAGAAAAAAAGAAATCTTACAATCATTGGCTCTCCTTGGTGCCTTGCCCTTTATAATATAGATGGATCATAGACATGTAACAGCTACATGTGCTAAAATCTTGTTCAGGATCTTAATTTTTCAGAAGACCTTGAGAGGAAAAACAATCTTTATCTACCTACACTGTCGGCATTTCTGTTGTTCTTCCTCTATGTGTAGGAAGGCAAGTTTGCTTGTGGGATTCTCCCCTTTCAGTTTGAAGAATTCATCCTTTCTTGCAGAACATGTCTGCTGACACAATTTATTAGCATTCCTTAATCAGGAATGCCATTATTTCTGCTTCAATTTTGAAGGAGATGTTTGCTGGATATAGAATTCTGGGTGGGCAGCAACTTTATTTCTGTGCCTGAAGATATTGTTCCTCTGTCTTTTTTTTTTTTTTTTTGTTTGTGATGAGAAATTCGTGCTGTTTCAAATGATCAATCTACTGCATAAATAGTGTGTATTCCAGTTATTTTCCAGTTTCATTATGATTGGTGATCTAGGTTATGATGAGTTCAGAATTTATCATGGTTGTTTGGAAGTTAGGAACACAAAATGTGAAACGTGAAATTTTTCTCTACTTGCACCCTAACAGGTTAGCCTGCTGTAGTTTCAGATGCTGACAGTCATTGGGTAAGTAACACACAACCTTGCTGCTCATGGGAGCAAAAATTGTATACCCAACCCCCAAGCCTCACAGAGCAATGTGGATGAAGCAGTGCAGAAGGATGCAGTGCTTGTGGTAGATCTGGAATCTACTTGCAGCTGAGGAAAGCCAGAATTTTAAAGGGAACTGACAAAGACCTTGCTCAACTTTTGCCCTAAAGGAATAGATATTATCTTTATTATCATACTGGTCATGAGACAAATCTGCCCTCTGCCTCAGAAGGAGAGATTATCTGAGTCATCCAAGTTTATTTACTATATGGACATGCTTGAAAAGAAAATGGGAAACAAAAGCTGTGATAAAATGTGCAGAAATGCCACGGAGAATCATCTAACAATAAAAGCATAGTAGACTTCTTGATTCTGTAAACGCACATTTTATGAAAATTATTTATCAGCCGGGCATGGTGGCACATGCCTTTAATCCTAGCACTCAGGAGGCAGAGGCAGGCAGATCTTTGTGAGTTCAAGGCCAGCCTGGTCTACAGAGTGAGTTTCAGGACAGCTGGGACTACAGGGAGACCCTGTCTCAAAAAGACCAAAAAAAAAAAAAAAAAGAAAATTATTTATTTGGGCTTTTATTTTCAAATATTTTAATCTCTTTTCTTCTCTCTTTTTGGCTTCAACATTATATTTGTGGACATTTTGTTAATGTCACATAGACCTCTGAGACTCTACTAATATTTAAAATATTTTTTTCTGGCCAACAAGATGGCTCAATGGTTAAAGGTTGTTTCTGCCAAGCTTGGCTACCTGAGTTTAATCCCTAAAGACACAAGGTAGAAAGAGAAACTGACTTCCACAAGTTGTCCTCTGACCTCCACAACTGTGCTTTTGTGTGCATGTGTGGACACAAAATAAATATGTGTAATCAACTGTCTTTTTTTAATTTAAATTTTATTTTATTTATTTATGTGTAGGAATGTACTGTCTGCATGCAGGTCTGTGCACCCGTGTTGTGCAATGACGCAGAGGTCAGAAGAGGGGGATTTCCCTGGAACTGGAGTTCTCCTGGAATTGGAGTTACAGACGGTTCTCAGCCGCCATGTGGGTGCTGGGGATCGAACCCGGGTTCTCTGCAAGAGCAGTCAGCGCTCTTAACCACTAGGCCATCTCTCCAACCCCATAATCAATTGTCTTTTACCTTTGCATTCTGTAGGTTAGGAAATCTCCATTGATTGATGTTCTAATTCACTAAAATTTCGCTCTTGTTGCCCATTCAGTATTTTTTTAAAATAGATATTTTTTCAAATTAAAGTATTTTCATGTGGTTATTTTTCTATAATATGGAACCTGTAAGAAGTCTTCTTTTATTCAATTCAGGTATATTGTTCTTTAACTCAAGACAGAGGACATCATAGCTTGTTGAAGTTTTTGCCCAATAATCACATACTTGCAACCTTTTGAGAATGTTATATCTCTCATTGAGAACTTGTCAGATTCTTCAAATTTGGGGCACGCAGTGTAGCTTTGAATGATATATGTGACGATATAAATGCTGCATTATGTGACCTTGGGTCTATTTGTGAGGCTCTGGAGAAGGCTGATGTTTATCAGGAAACAGCCTGACTAGGTTAAGGCTAAGTGCTCTGTCTTCTTTGGCTGGAGCTCAGACCTTAGCTCAGTCCCTTCGGCATTGTCAATCCCAGTTTGAGTTTGTTCCACTCATGGATAACTTGGGTGCCAATATGAGGTATGGTCTAATCTTACTTGGCTTCTCAGACTTCACTGCACTAAACTGAGTCTCTCCTATTCTCTTGGTTGGGAGGCAAGCCTGGAACTTATAGATGCAGGGTTGCAGATCCCAGTGCTTTGAGATTCCCATACACTCTGCAGCCCGGAAGGTCTACTTTCACTTATTTCTATGACTAGAAATAAGGAGTTCCCTTGGAAGTTTTGTGTCTGCTGCCACTGCCAACCCACGGTCTGACTGGACCTCACCCTGTGTGCAAAGTTGTGAGAATTAAAACATGCATATTGTCTAGTTTCTTTTCCAGGTTTCTTCTGTTATATCTGCCTGCCTTTGTTTACTTTTCAGAATGCTCAGAGGCCTCAGTGAGTTCGAGAACCAAGTTCTTACTTCTAATTAACTAGAGGAACGAACTGCAGAGTGTTTATACCACTGCTGGTTCCAAGACAGCTGCCATCTTCTAAATTGTTTTAATAAGTATACTAATTATCTCTGTAAGATGTGTCCTGTGAAAGTCTGGGATAAGACAGGAAAGACCTTGTGATTGCATCTTTTGCTTTCTTTGCTCATTTCTTTTCTTACCATACCCTAACCCTGAGTTCCTTAAAACCACAACAGCCTATGCCTGCTAATAAGTGTCTTACCAAGCAAGGCCAATTCTCAAGTCCGTCTTAGCGTTTTCTCAACTCTGTTAAAAATCCCATTTTCTCAGTAGCCCACTTGAACTCAGTTATCAGGTACAGAACATTTGATAAACTAATTCTCTATAAGGTGCTCTTGTGTGATAATGCTTATCTCATCCACATACCTGCTTTAAAGTTTATTTTGGAATGAGGCTTTGTACTAAATCTAAAGCCCGATCTTTAGAAATATAATGTTAAGTTTTCAACATCAGGTAATTATAGAGATATTTTCTGAAGGAGGATAAATAGGAAACTTTTACAGCAAATGCAAGGGCATGGCTGGTTACTTATGTATGGGAATACCTTTTTTTTTAAATAAGTATCTACATGAAAATTTAAAATTATGTTGATACTAAAATATATTTATTTTATATTTTAAACTATTTAATATTTGAACAGCAATAAAACATAGAAAATTTCTCATGAACAGCTAGGATTATCCTTTTTGTTATTTGTTTCATGATGACCTTTAAAATATCATTAATGATTCTTTTTACTAGATAAAAAGAAAATGGTGAATATAATGAACCATGAAAAATACCTAGGTTTAAATATGAATGTAAAGAATGCTAAAAGCTGCACGATATAATCTACCTCCACACTCATACGAGTGAAATTTCTAGACTGTAAATCTAACTTGTACATTATTTTCTTCCTGCTACACTTAGAAGCAATGATTGAAAACACTGGTCAATAGTAAATTTTGGTAAATAATTGATAGTTCTTAAAATGTAGCACAAGTGTCAATTTTTTCTGTACCCCCCCTGAAAAATTAAATACTTCATTGTGTAAATCTAGAAAAAACATCTATCATCCAGTGTTCCAATGGCTTGGTTAATTGGTTTTCTCCTTGATTATGATGAGTTCCTTTGAGTAATAGAGAGTCTTTCTCCAACTTTTTTTTTTTATGGCTGAGTAGAAAGAACTCTATTGTAAAAATGTACCACATTTCATTATCCAGGTTGAGAGACATTTAAATTATTTCCATTTCTTAGCTATGTGAAAAGAGCAGCAACAAACATGGCTGCACAAGTATCTCTGCAGTAGGATGAATCTTTTTTTTTTTTTTTTGGCAGGGTCTCCCTTTAGTCCCAGCTGGCCTGGGGCTTGCTCTGTAGACCAGGGTGGCCTTGAACTCACAGAAATCCGCCTGCCTCTGCCTCCTGAGTGCTGAGATTAAAGGCATGCACTGCCACCACACCATCATGTGAGTGCTGGGAATCGAACCCTGGTTCTCTGTAAGAGCAGTTGGCGCTCTTAACCACTGAGCCATCTCTCCATCCCAGGATGAGTCTTTTGGGTATGTGATGACCTGGAAGCCTCTTTCCTGAAGACTAGTTGTCTAAGGGAGAAAACCAATTAATGGTTCAACCCCCGATGTAAAGCCTAATAAGCTCAACAACGGCTTAGGGACCATTGTGGAAGAGGGGGCCAGAAGACTGTAGCGCCATGGATGGTAGAAGACCACGGAGTTTTCCAGACACCTGGAAAATTACTCATATGAATTTACAGCAATGCTGAGAGTATGCATAAGACCCAAGGAAGTTTAAACTAGACAGGGGGGAAATGGGTAAGAAGTCCCAACTTTAGTTGACCAGTTGTGGAACTCTGTAATAGTCTGCATCTGTTGCAAGAAGCAACTTTTTTTTTTCAATTTTTCAATTTTTTTAAAATTTATTTTTGTATGTGTATGAATGTACTGTCTGCATGTAGGTCTGTGCACCCGTGTTGTGCAATGCCACAGAGGTCAGAAGAGGGTGTTGGATTCCCCTGGAACTGGAGTTAAAGACAGTTTTCAGCTGCCATGTGGGTGCTGAGGATCGAACCCGGGTCCTCTGCAAGAGCAGTCGGCTCTCTGCTCTTAACCACTAGGCCATCTCTCCAGCCCCTAAGAAGCAACTTTTTTGATGAGTGGTGAGAGGTATACTTGTTTGCAAATATAAGGAGACATTTTGAATAGAGTAAGAAGTTACATTGGTCTAGGGATGTGACAGAAGTAGGCCGGCAACTATTGGCAACCTATGACTTCTAGGAGAGGGGCAGTTGTTCTTCTTTCAGGAGCGATGCTAGATATGTTGACCAGGCTCCCGTGGATGGACTCACACAGGAGGACATTTGGGGGTAGAAACTTGGCTCAATAGGCTTTTTTCTAAATTTTTAAAAATTTTTATTTATTTATTTATTTATTTATTTATTTATTTATTTATTTATTTTATGTGTATGAATGTACTGTTTGCATGCAGGTCTGTGCACTCGTGTCATGCAATGCCGTGGAGGTCAGAAGAGGGTGTCGGATTCCCCTGGAACTGGAGTTCTCCTGGAATTGGAGTTACAGACGGTTCTCAGCCGCCATGTGGGTGCTGGGGATTGAACCCTGGTCCTCCACAAGAGCGGTCGGCGCTCTTAACCGCTAGGCCATCTCTCCAGCCCAGTTGGCTCAATAGGCTTTAATATACATTCAGAATGCATGAAAACTGGTGGAGGAGCTTTGGGATGTGCAGATAGGGAAGGAGTCGAAATATGATCAAGATGTATTATATGAAACTTGCAAAAAATTAGTAAAAAAGAATTATCCTTCATAGGCTTTTGTTTTGAAGGCTGTTCCCTGCTGTTTGGGAAGGCAGTTGAAATTTTCAGGGAAAATGATTTTGAAGCATGGTCTTAGCATTTTATACCTGGTGCCTGGTTTCATTCTCTCCCTCCCTCCTCCCTCCTTCCCTCCCTCTTCTCCCTCCCTCTGTCCCTCACTCCCTCTCTCCCTCCTTCCCTCCCTTCTTCCTTCTCTCTCTCTCTCTCTCTCTCTCTCTCTCTCTCTCTCTCTCTCTCTCTCCCTTCCTCTGTCTCCTTCTTCCCTCTCCCTCCCTCCCTCTCTCCCTCCTTCTCTTCCTCTCTCTGTCCCTCCCTCCCTCTCTTCCTCTCTCTGTCCCTTCCTCTTTCTTCCTCCCTCTCTCCCTTCCTCTCTCTTCCTCCCTCCTTCTCTGTTTCTTGTCTGCCATGAAGTGTGGGCCCTCATTTCCCCACTCACATGCTCCATGATTTCAGCCTTGATTGGGGAAATCCTGAACCCCAATCGACCTTGTTTCCTTGCTCATTCTGCCAGGTCACATCACAGCCACAAAATATCCAAATAATCTGCTGGGATTATGATGGTTCAAAGCTGCCAAGCATGGGACAGCCACATGTCAGACATCAAAGAAAGGGTCAAAAGTGAAGATTAGCATGCTAGAGCCCCAGAGATCTGTCCTAGGTTAAGAGGACGTTAGTATATTTCTGTTTACTCTTGGTTCAGAAGGAACTAAAGGATCCATCTAATCAAGGAAAAGGCAAGCAAGCCAGGAGAGATTCCACCATGCACAGCATGATCCCCAGGCTCGAGGTCTGGGTGGCCAAAGCTCAGGGGTGTGGTGGGAAAGCCTTGAAGCAAACTACACATGAAGATCTGTGCTTAAGGGAATAATACTGAAACCAAGTAATTGAGGAGGAGTCTCTCTACTGGCATCTCCTTTCCTTTCCTTCCTTTACAAACAGCCTTTGGATTTCATTTCACTTGCAGTCTCCATCTATTTGAAAGACTCTCTCAGAACAGTTAGCTACTTAAAACAGTAAGTACTTATTAAGTAAGTGCTCAGGATGTCCAGATAGCTATGCAAAGTGCTATGTGTTGTGTTCAGGGAAAACTCAACAAACGAATGGAATGATATACTTTAGGCAAAAGTAATACGTCCTTTGTGTGTATGTGCACAAGACTTCAACTAGGCTGAAATAATGTGTTTTAAACTTGGCCTGGCAGAAATCCATGTTGTGAAAAAGTCTTAAATAATATTGGGAGAAATTTCAACAAAGACTAGAAAATCAATTAAAGTTTTGAGGTTAGGGTAGGTGAAGCATTTCCCTTGTGCTTTGCACATTTTTCTCTTATCTATCAAGATTCTGGGCTAGATTCTACCATACAACCTCATTTGGAAAACTAGCCTTTCAGTCACTTCAGTTAAATGAGTATTTTCAAATGCCTTCCATGTGTCCAGCCCTGTGCCAAGTGTTGGGTGGAGGATAAAAGAAAATTCTTTCCATTGTCTTGCCTTTGAACATTTATTGGAGGAGAACAAATGAAATGGTAGGAAGAAATAATAAGGCTTTAGGAAAGTCCCGAATGTACTTAGCAAAAAACCATCCAGAGCACTGACATAGAGCTACTCCTTACTTTCTGAAATTATACCAATGGTGGGCTAGTCAAAGGTTCAGATAACCATGGTAAATGCTTTTGAGCCTAGGCTTCCCATGAATTTGCTCCTGTTAAGATTCTTTTATGTCTTGTGGGCTCCTGGGAACTCCTGTGCCATTTGGTACCGTCGCCACTGCTTTTATGCTGATGCTTTGCCTGTCATAGAGTTGGGACTCTGGGCTTCCCAGATAGGGCTGGGTTCTTACACTTTAGTTTGAGGTTATGAAAGGAACAGGGCAGTCCATAAGCCCTGGGTGGCTGCATTGGAAACAGCTGGAATGGGTACAGAAAGAACTGAGATTTGTCCACTCAGGTACGACTGTTACAATGGGCTATTTCTCTCCAGGCAGAAAGAAGGCATTTTCTGTTAGGCTAATGACAGCTGTAATGACTGCCCTTACCCGGTTTTATCTGAGGTCATCCAAGCTGCGGCACTTCAGTTTCACGGGAAGAGCTATCAGATATCTTAGAGCAGTTTCTTCAAGGATGGTGTATTAGACTTTTGATTGCAATGAACAAAGTTGGCTCAGCGAAATATTATTTAATACAATAAATATGAAAACAAGCTGGGACCTGTGCGATAGAGCTAGAGACTGCAGAGCTGAGGCATGGAGACCGCGGCTCTCTGTCTCCATCTGTCTGGAGTTTCTGGTTTATCTCTAAATGCAATGGTGTGCACATGATGGTCAGAAAGGGACACTCTGGCCTTGCCTCTTCATGGAGTTCCACTGAAAGCTTCTATTATCTGACTCTAGAAATCTCAGTTCAAAATTATCAGGGCTGAAGCTGTCCTGGGAACAGGTACCCCTGCTGTCCAATCACTGTGGCATAGGAGCAAGGTCCTATATAAATACATGCCCATCAAGTTTGCAACTATAGTAAGTGATGTTCTATAATAAGTAATATGATATCAGCAGCCCTAGGATGCCCAAGCTATCTACAGAAATGTGTGTAAGACACTAGCCTAGGAACAACCTTGCTTTCCAGTCACGTCAGTTTTCTAGCTCTTTCTGAATCAGGGTTGTTGGGTTGGAGAACTGTCTTTGCCCAAGGGCTTCAGGATCTTTCTGCTGAATTCCAAAGTTACCTTCAGTATTTCTTTAAAGGAGTTTTATGGAAATGAGTGAAACAAGAAATCTTGGTGGCCTGCTTAGGTATCCCAGAGTTCTGAGTAAGTGCATGCTGATTTGGATGCCAGCATAGTCCTAGGTACGCAGGTAGCACTGAATAAGTTACATGTTCTTTAAAAAGGGAAGGGAAATATTGCGGCACAACTGATATGAGTTGTCAGTGGGGTTTCTTGACTTTTTACCCCTGTGAGTCTTTTTAAAAATATTTTATTTATGGGGCTGGAGAGATGGCTCAGCTGTTAAGAACACTGACTGCTCTGGCAGAGGACCTGGGTTTGAGTCCCAGCACCCACATGGTAGCTAACAACTAGCCATAACTCTAGTTCCAGGGGATCTGACATCCTCTTCTGACATTTGCAGTATTTTATTTATTTTTGTGTTTTATTATTTAAATTTTTATGTATATGAGTGTATTGCCTACCTGTATGTAAGTGCATCCATGTCATGCAATGCCTGAGGAGGTTAGAAGAGGGTGTCAGATCCCCTGGAATTGCAGTTACAGATGATTGTTACCTGCCATGTGGGTGCTGGGAACTGAACTGGCTGAGTCTTCTGCAAGAGCAGTTAGTGCTCTTAGCTGCTGAGCCATTTCTCTAGCTCCAGTAAGTCTTATTAAAAAAAAATTAAACAAGGTCTCAAGTGGCCCAGGGCTGGCCTGAACTCACTAAGTATTGAGGATAACTTTGAATTTCTGATCTTCTTGATTCTAATTTTGGTATACTGGGATCACAAATGTGTACCATAATAATCAGTTTATAGGCTAATGAGGATGATAGATAAGCACTCTGCTAATGGAGCTGCATCCTCAGCCCCTCCTCATAAATCTTAAAGAAAGCCAATGAAGATCTGTCTTGGAAATTAGAGAGTAATTTTAATTTGATTTACTCAGTGAATATTCCCTCTTTGCATACACTGAATCAGATGGGGATCTTCCTGTGATATGGAAATGGTTCTCCTTCATTTGTAGTTAGCTTCTCTGGGTACAGGATTGGTGATACAATCTGAGGGGGAGACTGTAAAATAAATACAGAACCCTTCTTTAAAGTTATTAAGAATTTTCAAGTTGTTGATAAAGACTTTTGAAGCATGGTACTCTAAACAGGGTAGCACTAACATGTCTGTGAAGTCAGCCTGGCTTTGAAGCTTGAGCAGACCACACGTAAGTTCCTTTTACTTTATTCCATGTGGACAGATGCTAGGGGAACCGTATTTTCTTCCTATGGAACAGATACATAAGATGACACTGGTGATTCTGGCCATTCTTTATAACTATTATTGTGCTGCAAGGGGAATAGCTCACAATTTGTACGTTTTTTAAAGAAGAAAAGTCATTGATTTTAATTATGGTATATACAGCTCAGTTGCAGTACTGGATAAACTATAGTCATTAAGGCTTTTGTTAATTGTATAAAGTTATTTTCCCATAGTTCACATTAAACCTCACCCTTTCTTATTATTGTTTAAAACTCGAGGGTAACAAGATCCATAAACTTCTTTTTGTAGATTTTACACACAGCTAATTTTGGTTGAGTTTATGTCATGTACCATAATAGTCTAGAAAATAACAGCTCGATACTTTTAGGTCAGGAAGACAACTGAGTAGATGTACTTCAAAGGGATAGACTGATTTATAATGCCTGACATTGCTCTGAATTTCTCTGGATTTATTATGCAAAACTAGAGGGAAGTAGTTTATCCTGAGGGGAAAATGGCAGTTTTCTACAAGCTGTATAATGTACCTTAAAATAATTTAAGTAATAAGTTTCATCCCAGGATTTTCATTAACTCAAGCAGGATATATTATAAAATATATCAGACTGATGTATTATAAGAATCTGGATTTTTCAAAAGAAGGGCTTGTATAAAATATCTATTTTAAAAATTACTAAAGGGAGAATAGAGATTTCATAGGATTATTTATAAAATTATGGTAAAATCATCCTTTGTACATCAATATTTGGCCTGAAATTTAATAGTGTTATTGTACCTATGGCGAAGGCCATCTTCCTTTCTAAGACTAAGCTGGGAGCAGAGCTACCTGTGCTCCACAGAGCGCAGGGCTAGCATGTGCCCGCTGGGCGAGCAGACCCATGTCCTGCAGAACACCAACCTGCAAAAGACCAACCTAGGGAAGTGGTGGTGCAGAGGATCTAGCTGTGCAAGAATGTTGAGGCACCAGAACCCAAAGAAACAAATAAACAAATGAATCCACATGCCAAAGACACACACACACACACACACACA
>VZQC01014000.1:672160-691186 GCA_009823505.1 Rhizomys pruinosus | reverse complement strand
TTGATTGCAGAAAAAAAAAAAAACCTTTGACACGATCCAGCATCCCTCATGTTTAAAATTCTAGAGGATAATGGACTAAAGGAACGTTCTCTCAACATGATCGAAGCCTCATATATGGCAAACCCACTGCCAACATCCTAATGGAGGAAAATTAGGGAACCATTCTTCTTAAAGGTGGGAACCTCAGCAAGCTGCCCCCTATGGCCACTCCTCTTTGAACATAGTGTGCTAAACACTGGCTAGTGGCAATAGGACAAGAGAAGGAAACTTAAAGACAGTTTACCTTAATTGGAAAAGACGAAGTTTAAGCTCCCTTTTTACAGATGAGTATAGAGGTTTTAGCTAATGGATTAAGCTAAAAACTCCACCCAGAAACTTCTAGAAATGATTAAGAGTTTTAGCTAAAGTGGCAGGATAACAAATACACATGCTGACAAATAAAAAAAACCTTTCTTAAAAAAAAAAAAGAAAAAGTCATAGCTTGTCTTCACACCAACATAAACATGTGCGAGAAGGGACTAATCACAAGAACCTTCCACTCACCAATAGCCTGCAAAACTAATAAAATTCACATGGGAAACAAACCCCTGAGGAGGAGGATTTAAAATAACATCAGAAAGATGGACATGCCTTCATGCTCATGGATTGAGAAAAAATAAATAATATAGTAAAAATTGTCCATTTTTACCCAAAATTGATATAGACGTTTCATGCAATCCCAACAAAATTCCCTATGAGCTTCTTCACAGGACTTGGAAAACAAAAATCCTTAAATGTTCTATGGAAAAAACAAAAAGACCCTGAAAGCCAAGAGCAAAGTAACCCTGAGTGAAAATGCAAGTCAGGGAGATTGCCCTACCGACTTCAAAACTGATATTACAGGGCCATAGTCATAGACGCGCCGTGGTACTGGCAGAAAAACAGACCTTGACCATTGGAAAAACTAGAAGATTCCAATCTGAGCTCACATTATTCAGCCACCATCTATTTGACAAGAGGAGGCAAAAAAAAAAAACCCTCAATGGAGGAGGACAGCAATCTGTCAGCCAAGGTTGTGCTTGGCAAAATTTGATCGGTCACCATTGAGAAGAAAGAAATTAAACCTGTTAAACCCTTCTCTCACCCTGTATGAAAATAAAAACTCCAAGTGGGATCAAGATCTCAATGTGGGAAGCCTGAAACCCGATCTATAAGGTAAAAAGAAAAAGTTGGCAATACCTACAGACATAGTGTAGGAGACTTTCCCTAAATCAGACAGCAGCTGCACAGGAAGTAAGGGTTCATCAGTGCCACAAGTGGGGAACCCATAATAAACTCAAAATGCTTGTACAGCAAAATGAACAATAAGGATGGTGAAGACAAAGCCCACAGTAGTGGGAAGAAATCTTTACCAGCGACACTATCTAGACAAGCATTATCTACATCAAGAATATATAAACTACTCAAAAAAACACAGAAGTAAAAGACAAAGACCTTACGCAAAGAGGGAGTCCAAGAGCTGAACGAGATGTCTTCACCCAGTGAGGAATAAAGATGGCTCGAGAAACATCTTAAAGTGTCTATCGTCTACTATTTTTTTTAATATTAGGAATATGCAAATTAAAACCGACCCCCAAGATACCATCTCCTCCATAATGCATAGCTAAGATCCGAAGAAAACAAAAGACACTGTGCTGGGAGAGGTTGTGGGGAAAGGGGAACACTCTCATCCACTGCTGATGGAGATAGAAACTTGTCAAAACTCACTAGGAAAGCACGGTGGAGAACACTTAAAAAAGACCAAACGAGCTTACCACACTGACCCAGGTCATACCACTCCTGGGTATATACCCAAAGACGCATCTACCCACAAAGATATATGACAACAGTCTTATTGGTGCTGCGCTCTTTACCATAGCGCAAGAGCTGGAACAACATGATGCGCCCTGAACAGATGTTAGTGGGATGAACAAAAATAACGTGGTAACATCTACACAATGGAGTACTATTACAGTGGTAAGGAAGGATGGCATCTATACAGCAACTTTGCAGGTAAAATGGATGGAGCTCGGAGCCATATGCCTGCAGGTGGGTGACATAGGTCCCGAGAAAGACAAAATGGAGATGGTTTCCTCATTTGTGGATGCTTAACCACCAAATGCCCCAGAGAAAGGCACGAGGTGAAGCGACTATGTATATTTTTGTTTATCTGAGCTACCCACTATGTGGTCTACCTAACAGGTGAAATCTCTCCATGGCTCTAGAATCCACAACAACCAATTATTATTCGTACTCCGTAATTACTGATTATGGGTGGAGAGTATGATAATCAATATTTAAGAGTAATATAGTAAAATGAGAAATATAATTAAAAGCACAAAAAAAAAAAAGACTGAGAGAAAGATGAAGGACAGTTATGGGAGAATGCATATCTGGGATGGGATGGGGTGTGGGATGGGGATGGGAATGGGGATAGGGGATCATGCCTCGAAAAATAAACAATATAGATGAAAACAAATAAAACCCAATCAATAAATAAAATTAAAGAAACTAACTGACTTGCTGTATCTTCCTGTGTGCATTCTTGTTCCCACAGTGGTGCTCTGATAAAGGCTGTGCCCTCTGCAGGCCATCCCAGAGTTTGCCATTTGCAAGTACAAATGTGTCAGGCAAGGAGAGGTCCCTTGGCACATGCAAGTAAGAAACAGCAGCTCTAGGCATTCAAGCTTTCCACCCATGGGCTGGTCTAGTCCTGACTGGCTCCTCAGCAAATGGGAAGTAGCCTGGAAATATACTGAGGGACCCCTTCCCTCTCTGCACTCATTGAAGGCATGTAACAAAGTTCCAGTGTAGTTTGGGTAAACAGTGGTCTACATCTTCATTTTGGTTTCCATTTCATAGTCAGTGTGATTATTCTGCTGTACAGGGATTCTGCCAGATGGGCCTTCATTCCGGTTCTCACAAGAGTATTCCCCTGGGGCTGGACCCTAGGTTGTGTAGTTGGCTGTTGAGCTATATTTCCAAGCTCGTTCTTGCCAGTAGCCTGGGCTGCTGTGACTGGAGGATCTCTCTACTTTACAGGACATCTCTGTCAGAAAGGCTTGACTGGGGGCTGGGGAGATGCTCTCAGTGGTTAAATGCACTTGCATGGATGCTCTTGGCAGAGGACCGGGTTTCAATTCCCAGCACCCACAACTGGTGGGCAAAAACCCGCTGGGGCCAGTGTCAGGTGGCGCTCAGCCTTTAATCCTAGCCTCGGGGAGCGAGGCAGGCGATCTCTGTGAGTTACAAGGCCAGTCCTGGTCTGACATAGGTGTAGCTCCAGGCCTGCTAGGACTAAAGGGAGGACCCATGCTCAAAAAATAAAAAAAAAAAAAAAAAAAAAAAAAGAAAGAAAGAAAGGCTTGAACTGCAAGTCTATTCTGACTCTTTGGGCACTCTTTCATTAACTGGATTTTTTTTAGTGTGTAAGTGTATACACATGTATGGGAAGATGTGCTCACCTGTGTGTGCATGGTCAATTATCAGGTGTCTTCCTCTATTGTTCTCCATCTTATATTTTTTGAGACAGGGTTTCTCACTGGACCTAGGACTCACCATTTCATCTAGAGAGGCTGGTGAACAAGCCCAGGGAATCTACCTTTCTCTACTGCCTCCAGCATTGAGCTTATAGATGGGTTTATGGTCTCTGTAATCAGATTTTTATGCTTGTGTAGCAAAAACTTGGCTTACTGAGCCCTGGCTGGACATTCTTCTGTATATTCTTCTCTGCACTTTTCTCTGTCAGTTGAGTGAGATGTTTACAATGTTAAGGATGCCAAGATCACTTCACTCTGCTGCAGTGAGTGATGGATCTCTTTCCATAGTAGCTTTCCCATGTTGCTAACAAAGAACTTTTCTGTGCTGATCATGAAAGCTGTAGGATGTCACTGGGGCTCGTCAAACTGTAATAGGAATTAGGAGATTAATTAATCATTAGATGTGTGACTTATCAGAGTGATTTAGATGTGATTTAAGTTAAATGACAGTAACTGAGGTGATCTCGTGTAACAAAATGTGAGATGTTTTCCATTTGTTGGTGGGAAATTACTGGATTAATGACCAATGGATGCAATACCATGTGAACATTTGCCATTCTACCTTCTTGTCAATTAAAATGCGGCTGCTTTTCTTCTAGCAACATTGTAGTTCATTGCCTCCAAGAAACTAATATTTATCTGATATGGAATTCGATCCAGAGATTCCTCCAGAATGACCAGGAGTGACTAAATTTTCAGCTTTCATTTAGTGATTACCTGATTACAAAGAACCTACTTTTTTTCTACCTGAAATTGTAGAATATTTTTTTCTTTTTCTTCTTTTTGTGAGACCAGATCTCCCTGTAGCCCTAGCTGGCCTGGAGCCTGGAACTCACTATAGAGACCAGGCTGGCCTTGATCTCACAAATATCCTCCTTCACCTGCCTCTGCCTCCCAAGTACTAGGTAGGATTAAAGGCATGAGTCACTACATCTGGCTAGAACCAGAATTCTTCCATGACAAAACTGACTGGTGATTAATATGACAAAGAATCTCCTCCCTTTTATGTGCTGGCTCTTGTTCCCCATATTCCCTGGTTCTTTCTTCCATGTCAAAACCCTTTCTCAGATTCTGCTTAAGATCAGAAGACTTTCATTATAAAGTATAAATAATAGATATTATCCTGTTTTATTAAACACATATAAACATATATAATATATAAACACATCAAATACCTTATCATATTATCAATATATAGTACTTATAAACAAAAAGAACATCAAATTTTGTTTTGATACTAGATACATAAATAAAACACTGTTAAAAAGATGTTAGTAAATGAAGATATAAATCATAAAATGAGAAAACATGATGATTTGGGGACAGGATTTGACCAGGAACATTTGGTTAAGAATACTAGGCATACCCAGGCATGGTGGCGCATGCCTTTAATCCCAGCAGTTGGGAGGCAGAGGGAGGTGGATCTCTGTGAGTTCAAGGCCAGCCTGGTCTACAGAGTCAGTTCCAGGACAGCTGGGGCTATGGGGAGGCCCTGTTTCAAACAAGAACAACAACAACAGCAGCAGCAGCAGCAGCAGCAACAACAACAACAACGACAACAGAATACTAGGCATAACTGAGATCTAGTTTTATTGTTAAGATTTCTGGTGTTCTGAAGCCAAAATGACATACTCAGATTCATAGATCTTATTTTGTCCTTTTTATAGAAAGTGCACACTTTTAAAAGAATGTGTAAATTGATAAGATAGAGATATAAAATCTCTGTACTCTGAGAAAAATTTATCTCATAAATCCTTTATAAAGTTCAATGAATATATATATATAAATTATGTATATGCATATATTTTACATTTCTATATATAGAATAGAATATATTTAGACAACATATATTTAGTATATACATATATTTGTGTTTGCATATATATTTTCATATTCATATACACCATGCTATCTTTAAAAAAAAATTAATAGGGAGGGGGTGGAAAGATTGTAGCAGCAGGGGAGGAGTTGCATGACCACAAGGAAGTGGAGTCTTCCAGGCTTTTGGGACCTTGCTTTTATGAACTTATAGCAATAGTGGCAGCATACACAAGACCCACAAAAACACTATTAGACAAAAATTAACATAGAACTGGGGAAATGGGCAGGGGCTCGCAGCTTTGGTGAGGAACTCTTGGCAGAGCTTGTCACTGCTGGGTGAGGGAGAGTTGATCTTCGTCAAGGGAGTGAAGCTAGACAGGCTGACCAGGCCCCAGTGGATGAAGTCACACTGAAGCACATCTGGGGACACTAACTTGAGCCCATAGGTCTTAACATATATGACAGAAACATGAAGTCCTGTGAGTGGGTTATAGGGGTGGTGCAGAGAAGGAAGGAGGGCTAAATATAATTATGAATATTGTATGAAACACACAAAAATCATTAAAATATATTCTAAATTTTAGTATGGAATGATTATTCAGCTTCAAAGGAGACTAGAAGATTTAGGTGAGAGACAGGTCCCCGGTATCATCACAACAGACCACCAGCACTGCCTTTGGGGTTGTCCTGTCTTCTGCAGTAGCCAGAAAACCCACCAGGTAGGAAACATATTCCTACCATTCTCTGGGCAGAGTTTCTAGGTAGTTGAGGATGTGCCTACAGCTGATACTTTACCAATAATCAATGGCTCCTCAGATCATGAGATTATCCTCTAATTATATCATCTTGTCTTTCAGGGTTGGGAAAGGACAAACTCTTGTTGGTAGTTGTCCTAGTTTGTCTTCCATTGCTGTGACAAAACACTCTGACCAACACCAACTTGGGGAGGAAAGGGTTTATTCAGCTTACATCTCCTGGGTCACAGTTCTCACTCTGGGAGCCCAAGGCAGGAACCCAGGGCAGGAACCTGGAGGCAGTAGGAACGCTGTTCACTGGCTTGCTCCCCTGGCTCATGACCAGCCTGCCCTCTTATACTGTACACAACAACCTGCCCAGGGTGGCACCACCCATAGTGGGCTGGGCTCTCCCACAATGCCCAACAATCAAGACAATACTCCACAGATGTGGCCACAGGCCAATCCAATGGAGCCAATTCCCCAATTGAGGCTCCCTCAACCCAGGTGTGTCAAGTTGACACTAAAGCTATCCAGCACAATTGACCCCTTGTCAACTTGACACAGGAAACACATCACTATTAAACCACCACCTTTCCAGTTCTTATCCCCAAAGTATGATGTTAACATTAATCACAACCTAAGACAGTACATCCTTAAAAGCCTCATAGTCCTTAAAATGTCCAAATGCTTAAAAGTTCAGTCTATTAAAAGTCTCTTAACTGTGGGCTGCTGTAAAATCCAAAACAAGTACTGTCTTATTTCAAAGGGAAGAATCAGGCACTCTAAAACAAAACCTAAGTCCAGCAAAGTAGTGCAAGGCTGGACACCTGGGACTCACTCATGATCTTCTGGGCTCCAAAGGGTCTCCGCAGCTCCCCTTCTCTGACTCTGCCATCTGTGGCACACACAGCTCATCTCAAAGGCCCAGGCCGACTCCATTCCACACCTACTGCTGTTCTTGGTGGTCGTCCCATGGTCCTGGCATCTCCAAAAAGTTGGGGTCCCCTCTGAAACTGAAGCAGCACCTTCACCAATGGTCTCTTCTGACCTCTCCTGGTGCAAAGCCTCAGCTTCTCTCCATGATCCCTGCAATCCTGGGGTCTCCACTGCAACCGAGGTACCCTTCCACCAATGGTCTTTCCTGACCTCTCACAGTGCCAAGCCTCGGCTGCTCTCTGTGATCCCCTCAAGTTTCAACACCAGAACCATATAGGAGACTCTTAACACACTACCAAGTCCTGCTTCTGGCTTGAGATGGAGGCTCAGGCCCCTTCTGGAATTCAGCTTCTGTGTGCTGACCCTGAAGAAATTCTTCCCAGAAGATTTCACCACAGTGATGCTGGTCTCTTGTTACTTACAGCTGATTTTTCAGCCCCAGCTAACCAGCATCAATTGTCCCAGTACAACAAAGATTTCACTTCAGGTTCTGGTCTCTTGTTACTTACAGCTGATTCTTCAGCCCCAGCTGACCAGAACCCACAGATTACACAGGCCTGATGATCTCTGCTCCCCTTTGAAACTAGAAACTTCACAAGCCAGGCCTCCATCTTCTACAACTCCTTCAGCAAAACTGCTCCAAGCTCCACAGCAACGATCTTTAGGCATTCAATGATCTTCCCAGCCCAAAGTTCCAAATGCCTCCACAATCCTTCCCCAAAACACCATGGTCAGGTCTGTCATAGCAGTACCCCACTCTTCCTGTACCAATTTCTGTTCTAGTTTGTGTTCCATTGCTGTGACAAAACACTCTGACCGACACCAACTAGGGTTTATTCAGCTTACATCTCCTGGGTCACAGTTCTCACTCCGGGAGCCCAAGGCAGGAACTCAGGGCAGGAAGCTGGAGGCAGGAGCTGAAGCACAGGCCATGGAGGAATGCTGTTCACTGGTTTGCTCCCCTGGCTCATGACCAGCCTGCCTTCTTATACAGTACACAACAACCTGCCCAGGGTGGCACCACTCATTGTGGGCCGGGCCCTCCCATACTGCTCGACCATCAAGACAATACTCCACAGATGTGGCCAGAGGCCAAAGGAGCCAGTTCCCCAACTGAGGCTCCCTCAACCCAAGTATGTCAAGTTGACACTAAAGCTATCCAGCACAGTAGTTATCTATTTTTTGGATATTATCTTTTGAATCTTGATTTTATTCTTCAATATGTATATGTAACTTTAAATATAATCAGAAGATTTTCATTTATATATTTGCATATAGTGATATCTTATATACTATATAAATAACTATATATAGTATATATAGTTATATATATTATACTGTTATACTGGATACTGTTATGGAGTCATAAAAATGTATTTTCTTTTTTTTTTTTTTTTGGTATTTTTGAGACAGGGTCTCCCTTTAGTACCAGCTAGCCTGGAGCTTGCTCTGTAGACCAGGCTGGCCTTGAATTCACAGAGATCCACCTGCCTCTGCCTCCTAACTGCTGGGATTAAAGGTGTGAGCCACCATGCCCAACATAAAAATGTATTTTCTATTCAGGGTCAGTACCCAAAAATGACAACTTTATATCATCAACTTTAAAATTGTTTTCTGCTTGATTTTTTTATAAGATGTAAATACATCATTGGGGATTTCTTTGTTTACAGTACTTTTATTCTTCCAGTAGTAAGATATCATTAGTGGGATTGATTTTCTGCTAGAACACATTTTAATCTATGCACATACACATATCCCTTCTAGGGAAACAGAAAAATATCCATTCATTAGAATCTGGGGATACATGAAAATGAAGAAAATAGGGAAAAGCCTATTCACTTTCCTCTGAGAGATAACAGAATATTAACGTTGAAAGTGTTTCAAATAATACATAGAGATAAAAATCAATTATATTCTGCCTATTTTCCTTTTCTATATAATTAAATTTATGAAAAAGTTGATAACAGTAATCACCTATGAAGCAAATGTTCAAAGAACTTGGACACCTGCAAATATTTAGCTTGGGAGAAAATTACCTGCCACTGGGTATCTGCTTGTCCTTTGTCATGAAGCATGTAAAGTACTGTGTGCATTCATGTGAATGTCAACTCTGAAAAGCTAATCACCCATCCATGTCCATAAACATTCTTCTTAGGATGCTTTCTGAATGCTTCACAGTATTTCTGGATCTATTGCTTCCTGGGATCATGTTCCATTTATATGTCTGTTCCAGATATTGTTTAAGGGGCACTTGTTCTAATGCTCAGTTTAAATAATCAACGTGCATCTCAGACTGAAATTTGTCATTTACATGAATTTTTCATAGAAATAGTCAAGTAACTGCCCCAGTAGACTGCTTTACTTTTAAGTCCTTTTCCAGGTGGGGCTGCCTCTGCTGCCTTTGCTCTGGACTTGTAGAGGTCTATTACTGAATTATCTCTGGCACACAATGTGCTGGAACATCCTTCATATCATGCCTCACATGTAGGTGAAATCTATAGGTGTCAAGACAAATCAGCTTTTCTTTTGATTCTTGACTCTCCTTTAAGAGGAAAGAGGACAGGAATATTTGTCACATGATTAGAGACAAGTTTTAAAGGGCAAATATTGCAGGAGTTAAATCAATCCTAGCTGATGTCTGATTTTTCCCTCTGGTCACGTGTATAAGAATGAGGAGGGAAAGAGAGAGAGCAAACACCAAAGGCCTTGAGAGGAAGCTTGGGAGCAGCAGGTCCAAAGACTTTCGGAAGACAGTGGGAAACAGGCGGCTCAGAAGGTGTGGAACTTCTTAGGTTTTATTTATTCTGAAGTGGTGCCCAAATTGGTATTCCTGTAATCCCAGCTACTGGGAGGCTGAGAGAGGTGGATTGCAAGCTTGTAGCTAGCCTGGGCTAAATAGCAAGACCTATCTCAAAATGTTCCCTGTGCCACCAAAAGAGGCTTGAAATCAAGGCCGCATACAACATAAATAGGATTTGAATGCAGTTTTCATTAGTTGGGTCCATTGGCTGAGTGATAGAACTTGACTGTGCATGTAAATCTGGGAAGAAGAGCCATCCCATAATCACTCTGCGGTGTGGGCAGACTGGCTCTGGCTTTATTTCCTTTTCCATCTCAGCCCTAACCAACTTTTCCTGTATTCTTCTTTATTCCAGCAATTATCATTACTTTTTCAAAGAATCAGTTTGGAAACTTTGTAATCTATTGGAGTCTTCTATTTTCCTTGGACTTTTCTGTCAATATAAAATGAAAATTCATTCTGATGACCTTCTGCCCTTCAGAATCTGACTTCTGGATAGTCCCTGACATGTCCCTCCCTTCTCTCTCTGAATCTCCACTGTTCCTGCAGTACACTCCATATTTGGTGACAGGCCCTGGCACATGCAGACCTCTTTTTTTACAGTATCTTTTCTTGCATTTCTCTCTGGTTTTCCTCACTCTGATGTCTGTCCACACATCAGGTCACTAGGTAGGCCCTCCCTACATACCCTTGCTAAAACATTACTTCCCATTACTTCTCACTTCTTTTGCTTTATTTGTCCATTATCTCACATGATATAATACTACTATGTTAATGTTATGTATTTATATACATTAATTTGTTGTATCCTTCCCACTAAAATATTCTATTTATTTCATTTATATATGCTACGTGTTCCTCTTTTATAGTCTTTAGATTCATTGGATGAAAAGAAATTGACAAGAGGGTGAATGAGCAACTTCAAAAGTCACCTTGAACTAGAACCACATTTGTTTAAGTAGGTTCACAGTTGAAGGCAAAACAGCACCCAACTGCATCCTTTCCTAGGTGCTAGCTGTGAAACTCACTTCTTACCAACCCTATGTGATATCTGCTTTTGGTCACCAAGGACTGCCTAGTGGATGAGGCTAGAACTGTAGCCAGGAGCCTCCCTTGGGGAAGCCAAGTCCCTGTGTGGAAGTCCTTGACAGTAATTCCAGGGGAGTCATTTGCAACTTTTTGAACCATGGGTTTTTAGATTACTAGATGGGTGATTTCCTAAGGAAACTCATGTCACAAGCACTTAAAATAATAAAGTTCACTTTCCTGAACTCAGCAGGAAAATGCCAATCCATTTCTTAGGAACTGTGGAAAGGAAGGTGATAAGTTTCCAACCAGGGACCAAGTCTCTTAAACTTGGTCTGATAAGCATCACATAGTGTGGTTGTGGCCTATAAGGACATGATACAGTCCAGGCTATTTGGAATAATGGTGTGGACATGGAATGACAGCTAGAAACACTAATGCCTGAATGGTATAAGGTAAAAACAAATGGTCTTCAGAAACAGAGAAGTTCTGTCCTTGTAAAATAGACAGCAGGTTTGAAATAAATAAGAGTATGTGTATGGATTTGAGAGGCCATGACTGGCCAGGTTCTTATTTTAGAGGCACCATAAGTACACATTTCAAATTTGTGATGAATTTAGGGACATAAGAGGGCTCAGCCACAACTGAGATGAAGAGAATGAGAAAATGCAGTCCCAGAAGAAGAAAATTGGATGTTGAATTGGTTGCTTTTTTCAAATTTATAAAGAGCTCTTTTGCAGAGAATAATAACCGCTATTTTCGTCCTTGTCTTTGAAATTCTCCCTGTCTACTCCTGTGAAACTCATACCCATCTTTTAGGGCAGTTTCTTAACCATGTGGTACTCTACCTGCTGCTTTCAATGTCCCCCATCTTCCTTTGTTATCTGAAAACTCATTTCTCTCAGGGCAGGTACCTCCCAAACCCTTGCAGGGTATCAAGTGCTCTGTTTTCTGTTCTTTCATGGTGGTGTGGTTTGTTTGCATCATCGTGGCATATTGGTCCACAGTAGCCCTCAAGTTCTACTCTTGATAGTCCTCCATTCTCACATAGGCAGGCTTTACCTTGTTCATTTCTGTCAGTCAGGTAAAGATAGATTTTTAAGTAATTTCACCTCTACAGGATCTTTCTACTGTCCCAATTTTAAAGTAATTGATGGGCTGGGGATATGGCCAATCAGCAAAGTGCCTGGTGTATAAACATGAGGATCTGAGTTTGGATCACTAGCATCTACATAACAGCTGGGCACAGTGGTACACTTTTGTACCCTCAGCATTCAAGAAGGGGAAACAGGTGGAACCTCAGAGAATGATGACCAGCCAGTGTAGACAATCAGTGTGCTATGGGTTCAGTGAGAGACCCTGTCACAGAAAGAAAGGCACAGAGTGATTGAGGAAGGCACCTGATATTACCCTCTGGCATACATCCAACAATGCACACATGTACATATGTACCTACATGTACATGTGCAAACACACAAACACATAAGCACATACATTTATGTTACATGCGCACACACACAACACACACACACACACACACATTCCTGGCATCTCTGCTAATATTTCGTTTGCATTCCTGATCCATTTGTCTAAGTGTGTGTTGTCTTAGAGCTCCTTGAATTTCTGTGGGAACCTCATGGGCACAGAGGCTGTCCAATCTTCTATACCTTAATGTACCTATCCACTGTACCATCCTTAGTAGATATAGAGTTGTTTTTAAATTGTATGAAGGATCTTGTACAAAAAAAATATATATATATATATAATAAAATTGAAAAAATAAATTGTATGAGGGAGATACCAACTGCAGCTTCTAAATGAAAACATTTTAGGAGAGAAATTCTCTGTCTAGGATAGTTTTATGACATCATGAACTTTGTAGGTAAATGGATGGAACCAGAAGACATTATGCTAAGTGAAGTAACACAGTCTCAGAAAAACAAATGACGAATGGTATCCCTCATTTGTGGATGCTAGCACCAAATCCCTAGTAGTAAGGCAAACTGAGCAATGTTAAATATATATATAGTGCCTGAAAGTAACTGTGCCATTATAATGTGAATCCCTTAACAGGATCTAGAATTAACCTATCACTTATTTTTGGACTTTGTAATTGTGGTATATGGGGGGAGGGGATGTATGTATACTTTAGAGTAATATAAAATTAAAGGGGAAGAATGTGAATTCCTAAACATGTTGTGGAATTAACATACAGTTTACTTTCAGATGTCAAAATTTTGGTATATGTGTGATGAACATATATGCATATTTTGGAGCAATAAAAATTGAAGGGAACAACAACAAAAGGACTGGGTCAAAGAACTGACTGAAACAATAAACCTCTGCATAGAAAAACTTTAAAAAAAAGATACAAGATATATATGGCAAAATGCATGAGGTGGAGGGCATGGAAAGGGCAATGAATCTAAATTGTATTGAGAAATGTTGTATGAATTGTACAAAAATCCAATAAAAATGTAAAAAATGATATTCTTTTAGATGCTGGGATATGTTGTCCAACTTTTTTTCTTGAAGATTATATAATTAAAAATGGAACAGAGGTTCATGCCTTTGAAGAGAGAGGAACACATGCATGACAATACTAGCAACCTTATTTTCCATGGAAATTTTAGTAGATTTTCTTAATTTCACATTTAATTTTCCAAATTATATTTGTAAGCTTCCTTAATTAACCATTTCAAGTTTGTTAATCTAAACATACATGTGAAGTTTTATAAAGAGAAGTTCCAACATGCCAGAGGTTATGAAAACTCAACAAGCTAAGACACAAAAGATCACGGTGTACTAAAAATCAAAATCCTGTACATTCTCAAGACTCAGTTGCTAACAGTAAGATTTTAGGTACACAAGAGGAAGGGATTAGCTGATGAAATGTGACCATCTCTAACATCATACCCTAAAAACAGATACAACCTGTAGCGCCACCAGGAACTGCTTCCAAGTCCTTCATACATACGTAAAACAGATTTAGTGAAGACTGTACCACAGACCATGGACAACATCCCAAAGTGTAAAGTCTTATCAGCTTCAAAGTGCTTAGGGAAGGTAGGAAGGATGAAGAGATGTGGAAAGTGATCAGTGGACACAAAGCTACAGTTAGATAGTAACAGGATGCTCTGGAATGCTATTGCAACCCAGGCTAAATGTAGATAGCAGTAAAATATTGCACATTTCAGAAAACTATTATGCATATTGAAATTTTTCACCATCAAATAAATGATAAATATTTGAGAAGAGAGATACATTTAAGCTGAGATAAATTTTCCACAGATATCAAAACATCACGGTACCTCATTAATGTGTACATTTTAATATTTTTATGCATCAATTAAATTTAAAAATGAAACTAGGAAGGTTAATTGCTCACACACTGAAGTGGTAAGAGAAAACCAATTATGTCATTCTTTCTTTACAGGAAAAGAAAGTCTTTTCCTCAGAAGAAATTCATGATTAAACTATTAAAACACAGTCTTTTCTGTGTCTTTGTTGGCTTTATTTTATTCCTTAGCTCACAATGAGTCACTTCAGTCTATGTTACTAAGAGATTGTATGGTGGACTCTGCTTGTTTGTGTAAATGGATTTTATTTCATCTCTTTCTTTCTTTCTTTCTTTCTTTCTTTCTTTCTTTCTTTCTTTCTTTCTTTTTTTTTTCTTTCTTTCTTTCTTTCTTTCTTTCTTTCTTTCTTTCTTTCTTTCTTTCTTTCTTTCTTTCTTTCTAATTTAAAACATGATATTATGGAGGACAGCCTTTTCTCACTGAAAGAAAATGAAATACAAGTTCTGTCTTTGACGCCGCTGGGAAATTTCCTCCTGTTGCTAATATGGTGAGCAGCTCAGTGAAAGTGAAAGAGAATGCACGGAAACCTCCCTCTGGTTCTTCTTTCAGAAGCTCTTATTGCATCAATGTGCTTAAGAAATGTCTCTCCTTTCCTCCAAGTCCCACTTGGCAAATGTTCTTTAAGATAGTATATGCACTGTCACTGATTGACAGCAATATCCAGGTGAGAGCTAGCGTTGGCTTTCCTATTCTATTAGTGCTTTCAAGTGGAAATAAGAACTTTTAGTATATGGAAATTATATCAACTGTAAATCTTTGAGCTCTATTTGGCTTTAAGAAGTAGCATCTTATAAAAAAAGAAGTAGCATCTTTTTTTTTCCAGATTATATAATCTAACTAAATTGGCAGGATAGATATTGTACAAATGGATTAATTTTGGAATTGCACTATCAACTCATCCTCTTGTAAATGGACCCGCTTATCCATTAATCCAAATTCTGTAATTTTAGTAGTAATAGGATTTAATTTCAGAACTATGGTATTTGTAACTCAGTTGCATATCTGTGATGCACCTCCCACCAGTAAGGCTCCCCCAGTGACAGCATGACTGTGCCAGTCCTTGGTATTTCTATGTCTTGGAGGGAAGTTCAGGAGATCTACGCTGCGTCACATTCTTCTTTCTTGCTTCATGGTTCTTAGAGTGTAGCTTGACTTCAAGTTCATACTCCTTTCTTCTACTGAAATTGCACTTCTTTGTCTAGGATTACCTGTCGAAAAATGTGGGAAGGAAGATTTGACTATAAATTTTATATGGCCACTGGCTGTGCTTTATCATTTCATTCTAAGCATCTGCCTACCATAGCTCAGGGCACAAACAGAAGTTTAACAAGTAGTCTTTGAATGAATGAAGATCAGTAGTTTTTACATTGCTAATCTCATTTTTTTATGTAAGAGATGTCCTCTGCTGCTTTAGATCTCAGTGATTCAGAACAAGAGTTTTGACAGTGCATAGGGTTGGATTAACTATGAACTATGGTTGAATTGCTAAATACATCCTCAAACCTGAAGATGTTCATCCCCAAAGCTGAAAGTGTGGGGCTATAAACACTTTGAAGTGTTTGCATATAACATTCAGGATAGATGGGTTTTTATGAGTGGTGGATTTCATATGACATTTACTTATCTTGATACGAAAATCTACTTTCACTAAATACAAAGCATCTAATGAATCAAAGATTTTTTTCTACTTGCTGTGTTGTAGAAACACAGCAGGTCTTGTCGAGGTCCAAGCTATATTTTATTCTTGAGTTAAGACCTCTCTGTTGATGTCTGGGGATTAAGTGTCTTGTCAGGAGGTTATACATATAAGGAGCAGTGGTGCTTCCTTTAAAAGGACATATGAAAAGAAATGAGGTATACTGGGTCTGAGGCATACTGGGTCCAACATATAGGTCATTCTGAATGTGATGTTCTCTGCAAGGTCAGCCACCTCACAGGTTTTGTTCTAGGGTATACCCTGTAAATAAGAGTGAGTGTTGTTCAGTCACAAGGGAAACCATCATGGAGATTTCTCCAAAACCTAACAATAGAACTACCATATGATCCAATCATACCTCTCCTGGGTATATACCTAAATCAGCATAACAGAGAGATACATAATGACCATGTCTGTTGCTGCACTATTCACAATTGCCTGGATACAGAATGATCCCAGAGGCCACCAATGGGTGTTTAGATAAAGAAAATGTGGTGTGTGTGTGTGTGGTCACACAATGTGTGTCATCCATGTATGTGTCAACATGTTCTTGGACATGTGTGTGGAGGCCAAGGTCAACATCCTATGTCTTCCCCAATCTCTATCCTTTATTTTTTGATAGGATTTCTCCTGGAACCAGAGGTCAACGATTTGGCTAGGTTGGCTAGCCAATGAACTTCAGGGATCCCCTTGTCTGTCCTCTTCCGCAGCAGGGGTTACTAGCGTGTGCCTCCACACTTGTCTTTTTTTATGGGTACTAAGGATTCAGGCCTACAAAGTTTTATGGTGGGCATTTTATCAACTGAGCCATCTCTCTTCCCTCACAGTGGAGTTTTTTTTTTTTTTTTTTTTTTGAGAAAAGGTCTCCCTGTAGCCCCAGCTGTCCTGGAACTCACTCTGTACGCCAGGCTGGCCTTGAACTCACAAAGATCAACCTGCCTCTGCCTCCCAAGTGCTAGGATTAAAGGTGTGAGCCATCACGCCTGGCCACAGTGGAGTTTTATTCATCTACAAAGAATGAAAGTGGGGCTGGAGAGATGATTCAGTAGTTAAGAGCACTGACTGTTCTTGCAAAGGACCTGAGTTCAATCCCCAGTATTCACATGGCAGTTAACAACCATCCTTAACTCTAGTTCCAGGGAACCTGATACCTTCTTCTGACCTCTGCCAGCATTGCACAGCATGGGTGCACTTACATAATGCAAGCAATACACTCATGTACGTAACATAAAAATAATAAATAAAATTGCTTTAAAAGAATAAAATTATGATGTTTGTAGGAAAATGGATATAAATGTAGGTAATCATATTAAAAACAAGGTATTATCAGAAAGACAAATACCACACTTTCTTTCTTGGAGACTCTATATCCTAAGAAAGGGATTCATAGAACAGGACAGGGTAAGGGGCATGAATATGCTCAAAGCATACAACTACTTCAGTGAAAATATCTTTATGGCCCTTTGCCTTTGGAGCTGGGACCAGAGGGTCAGCGGGTTTGGGTTGGTGCCTCTACAGCTTTGTGTGGGCTGGCCGGAAGTCACTCAGGCAGGTACTGGGGCACGAGATAGGTCAGGCATAACGCCCCCTCCCCCACGCCACCACCGGAAATCGGTGAGAATCCAAGTGGGCTTTTTTTTGGAGAATCTTCAGAACAAGAATAGAAGAGTGACTTAGGCTTCCAATATCCAATATATACCAATATATAAACAATATTGAAAGCCTGAAACCTAGACAAGTCAATACTCCATAAACAAGGAGGAGGAAAGGGAAAAAAAAAAAGCATCTGAAGGAGGAAAGCAAAACCATCCACTAACATAGTGAAAAGGCATTTGTGATCTGAACCACAAAAGGGAAGCTCACATGCCAGGGACACGACGAAGGGACAACATGGGAAAGGCACAGGATAATCCCGCACCAGGCTCTACCAAACCTGTAGGAGATAGCTACAATGGGATCCCCTTGGAGGAGACCCAAGGAACAGAGCTTAGAGGAATAATTGCAGATCTACACAGAGAAATTAAAGAAAATAAAGAAGAATTCAGAGAACTAAAGAGAGAGAAAGGACCTAGAGGGATACAATGACAAACTTTGGACAGAACTAAAGGAACAGATTGACAAACTCCAGAAAGAACTAGAGGGAGAAAAAAGCAAACTCTGAAAGGAAGTACAAACACTGAAAAAGGAAGCCAACCAATGAAGTAAGGAGCACCAAGAAGAGATTGAGAAGTTCCAAAAGGAAATGGAAATACTAAAGAAAACACATGATGAAACGAAAAAGGAAATAGAACACTCATCCAATCAAGAAGAAAGGAAAGGAAAAAGCCTCAGAAGTAGAATAGAGGAAGCAGAACAAAGAATATCAGAACTGGAAGATAACACGAGCAACTAAAAAGGTCAAATAAAGATTATGAAAAATTTAAAAATACACAAAAGTGGAACAACCAGGAAATATGGGACACTATGAAAAGATCAAACCTCCACATCATAGGAATAGAGGAAGGAGAAGAATCTCAAGAGAATAGTATGGGTCAGATCTTCAACAGAATAATAGATGAAAATTTCCCCAAACTAAAAAAGACAAACCCATACAAATACAAGAAGCACATAGGACTCCAAATAGACAAGATCAGAAAAGAAACTCCCCACGCAATATCATATTTAAAATGCTAGATGCCCAAAACAAAGACAAAATTCTGAGGGCTACAAAAGGAAAACAAGTCACATACAAAGGGAAACCCATCAGAATTACAACTGACTTCTCGGCTCAAACCACGGAAGCAAGAAGAACATGGAGCAAAGCATTCTCAGTGTTAAAGGACTATGGATGCCAACCCAGAATACTTTACCCAGCAAAAATGTCGACTATAGTTGAAGGAGAGAGAAAAATCTTCCATGATATAAACAAGATGATGGAATACATGTCTGGAAAACCAACTCTTCATAAAATACTTGAAGCAATTCAAAGGGCAGAAGAGAGGAGCAACAATCCTCAAACACCTAGGAAAAGAAACCAATAAAAACATAACCATAGGAGCAAAATCAGAGGCTAGAAGTCTGAATGGATAATAAAGTGAAAGGAAGCAACATCCAT